>VXBJ01000287.1:375293-448937 GCA_013400055.1 Nycticryphes semicollaris
CCCCCCCCCCCCCATTTCGTGACCTAAAAGACTCCAAAACACTACAAGAAACCCCAAATCTCTCTCCCTTTCCCCTTCAGAGGGTCCTCTCTACAGTGCTGCCTATGAAGAGTTGAGATGGAAAACCAAATTGTTCTTTTGAAGCATCTAAATGCAGAAAGACTGCAGATGTGGCTTTACTTTACATATATGAGTAATAACCCTGAAAATAATTAAGTAATTTGCTTAAGTTCCTTCTGAATGGGGTTCTGAGACTGTTTTTCATAAAAGCACCTTAGTGCGCACATAAATGCGTAGGTATTTAATGACCAAATTTGACAGATTGGCACATAAAGCCTAATCCTAGCTCTAGAGAAATTAAAAAATAGTGGATGAACACAGTGTATGAGAGATTTGGCTTTAAAAATAACTTTAAAAAACTTATGCAGCTCCTGTATTTTTTCCCTTTATCTCCAATCATTCACTGGAATCAATTGAAGAAATATTGCCATCTCTTTTTAATGGAATAATTTGGAGATCTAGCTATTGCAACTGAATTCAGCATTAAGTTTCTTTCCTTTATCTATGTAATGATAGCAGTATTTATTCATGCTTATTTTTATAGCTCTCCTCGTCTCACCTCTTATCAGACAGCTAGTATACATTTAAAATCCTCCTTACAGCAGGCACTAGCCCTCACATCCACTCTTTATTTCCCCGCTTAACATGCTGTCTTTCACTACATCATTTCTTCTGCTTCTTAGGAAGTCTTTGGGTGAATTTAGTTGCAGTTTCTCATACCCTCTTTTTCAAATTTTATTTTAGTCTTGTCAGCCTGGAGCAGTCCAAGTGATTTATTAGTAGTCATCCCAAAAGAGAAAAAAGAGCAGTTAGGGAAGCTTCAACTACTCATTGCAGTTATTTGACTACTGAAAGAAATTCCCTTATTTTTTTCAAGTGGAAGATAAAAAAGAAGTAATTTTCCTGGAAAGTGAGAATAAATAAACAATGAGAACAAAACCCATTTTCTTATGCTATGATATAGTTAATAGAAACCAATGTTCTCAGTAATGAATTTGACCTGTAGTACCTACAATTTGGAATTGACCAACATTACAAATTTTGAAATAAGGTATGTTCCTTTGAAATAAGATTTTCTTCTAAATTCTTAAAAAGCACTTGAAAAGACTGAAGTCCATCATAAATGATTATATCTCATTATTATTAAGAACAGTTTCAATGTTTATTCTGAGGCACAGTGTTCAATTTCCTATCTTTTTTTTTTTCCATTCAAAAAATGGAGACAAGTTTCTTTTAAAAGTTTAGGTTTGTTGTTTTTGTAAATTCTTCCATCTTTATTTTCCTCAAAGAAATATAGAGACAATTACTTTTAATGGCATTTAGGTTCTTAAGCTCCTCACTGAAAATGAGATTGAAGTTACTAAGCCAGATAAGAACCTTTTGATGTTTAATTCACATTCAGCAAGTTAGGTATGTAAAACTTCAAATCCAGGTACCTAAATTTCAGGAGCAGATTAGAATTGTTTTTCTGGTACTTGAAATCCAAAACTAAGATAAACCTTAAGCTTGTTTTTAAGTATGATTCTTGTTGAGGCTCAATATGTAATCATCTATTCTTATATCCATAAAAGCTATTGTGAATGCAGTATTTTCCTGATTCAAGACCAGTGTAAAATAGAAAGCTGTCAATGAAAAAAGATGCAATCCATTTTTGCTCCTGTTTACCTTGGGCAGTAAATTAAACCGCAGTCACCCTCAAAAGACATTACTTTTGTCTGCTTGGGAAGTTTTAGAAGGGTTAAGTCTGGATTTGTTTCTGAGCATACCCAGACAGACAAATAAGAAAGGTGGTATAGGCAAAACTGGAAAAAAAGAAAGAAACAAACAAACAACAAAAACCCCTCAACCCTGTTCTGTTTTTATTTTTTTCACCAAAGGAATTTTTGGACCAAGATTGGATTCCCACTGAGATGTCTAATGTGGCTCATAAGGATAAGTCATTGCTTCACATAACTAAGATGTCAGGCTTTCTGTAAGTAACTGGAATCTCCAGCTTTTCTTCCTGTCTTCTATTATCTGTTTGAATGTATTTTTTATTTATTATCTTTAATATCCCATGAAATATACCTATTTAAAAAAAAATCTAAGTCATTTAGTGTTATCTAAACTACTTGCTGCAATGTCAGTTAAAATATATCACATTTTTAAGGGATTCTACATCATCCTTCTACAAAAAATAACAGACATTTTCCTTTACTTTCTTTTAGTTCTCTCTTCTGTTTTGAGGTTCTGATATGTGACTGTTTTTATAACGTCAGGAAAGTACCTTGAGTTAAAAAATTTATTGTGCCATAATCTTTGTATGACGAGATTTAGCATTTCTGTATTAACTAGCCTTTACTGAAGTCTTACTATCTCCCTTCAAGGTAATCCTTTTTACAGTGGGTCATGGCTTTTCAATGTCTGCCTGAAAACACATTTGCACAAAGAAATAAAAGCCAAATTCACAAACCTACAAATGACAAGCAGAAAAGACTTGTATTCCAGCTTGCTTTCTGGCAAAATCCTTTGAAAGGCTAAACAGCCTTTTCAGTGGAAGCACTAATCTGCAGATTTGTATCACTATGTTTGAATGTAATGAGATTCCAGTAAACACATGCACTCCATGTCAACACAGTGAGCTAAGTTTAAGAGCAGCTTATTTTCTGTTACTTTCAGGCGGCTAAAACCAGGCCTGAAATACTACTTTAACTGAAATGAGAATGCCAGTGTGGGGATTTGCACCATCTTAATGAGACATTCACAAGTATGCTTATGGACATGGCTTAAGTCATGCAGAGCTCTTCCACGATCAAAACTTCCACTGCCTTGTCCAAACTTTCCTTTTTTGGTTCCTTTCTTGATTGAGGTTAAACAAAGTCAACTTTCCCCGTTACTGTTCTATTTATCACCACCAACCTCTAAGAGTATACATAAATCTTGTACTTGTGCCTGAATCATTTATTATTCTGTTATGCCTGTTGGAAGAATCTCCACGGTCTCATTCCACGTTAAATGATGCCCAATCTTTCCACATCCTAAATTTGATATGAGTTTCACAGATTTTTAGTTAGGAATCGAATCATGTTCTAGACTAAACTCTGCTGACCTCAAGAGATTTTTTCTTCAGTAATATTCCAGGAAAAGACCCTCAGTACAGCAGCAGTGGGCTGATGAAGAGTTAACTCTCTCATTACTCCCACTCTTGAGTAATGAAAAGAGATCCCTGTTTCTTATAACAAAAGATGATGAAATGCATAAACAGAGAGGGTTGTTTTTTTTTTAATGGAATAAAATAAATTGTTATTCAGAAAAAAGCAAATGAAGTTAAGCACCTCAACCCGCCATAATTAAGTTGAATGTGCCACCATGACTATTGTTGATCTACCACCTTCATGACCACTGATGCTTAGCCAAACAGAAAATGAAACTTGGATCAAGTAAAGGGAAAAAACAACAGCACTATTGCTCTGTAGTTTTCTTCTGTTTGACAGATGGTTTGTATTGTAGGTGCACTCATATCCCTTAGGAAACCCTTTGCAAGCTTGTAAATAAATGTTAGCCACAGAGAGCAATGTTGATTTATACAAATGGCAAAATGTTTTTAGGTTTCGTGTTGGTTCCATACTTCAAAAACTTAGAAGTATAGGATGAAATGATTACAGTTACTGCTTTGAAAAAGTAATCAATGCCATTTGTATTCTGATTACATGTTTACCGGTTTATAATTAAAAAAAATAAATAATACCTCCAGGCAAAATAAGTAATTGGAAGACAGTCTTCCTCTCTTAGACTGTTTTGTTGTGGGTTTTTTTNTCAAAAGATATTTCCAGGTCTGGAATTAGGCTGAACTAATCAGTATATACATGCTTTTACCATGCCCAAGACGTAAAAATCAGTATTATCTGAGAAGCTGCAGAACAGAAAAAGGACCAATCCCTTGAGAATCCCAGTATTAAGAATTTTTGTCTTTTTATCTTACACTTACATGTTATAATTTTGCATGCAGAGGGTCTTTGAATGGCATCTAAAGATTATTCAATGGACAGATAACTCCATCCCTGCTATTTAGCTCATTTGGGGATGCTTTTGGTCCAGAGACATAGCATTATTTTTACATGACAACAACTGAAGAAGAAACATCTTCTAAGAAGTCTCAATTGCAGAAAGCAAAACCAATCAAGGTTGAATCACTTGGCCTCAGAAGCCTGAGGACTGGAGAAAACCCATAACATTGGTGTCATCCTCAACCAAAATGTGCAGGAACTTTGCATATCACTGATTAGATGGTGCCATCACTGCTACTTACCTCACTAGCATAGAAACTTGTACCATAGCATGAAAAAGGCAGATTGCTATCAAGAATTCATCATCTTTCCATTTCTTCTGCCAATTTTTTCTGAGCTGTGTTGTGAGCAAAGATTTCTGCAGCATGAGACAGATCTATTTTTTCCTTTTTTATCAAAAGACATGATCAGGCAAAACATTTTAATAAGGGTAAACTTAAGGTACGTGAATAATGTCATTGCCTGGAGCAAGGCCAGTGTTTCAGGAGATCTGAACTTTACACCTTTTTGCTTACATATGAAAAGGTCTCAGATATATGATCTATTTATCTAGTGGACTGTTTCTCTTTAAACAAAGAAAAAAAACAGAATATACTGTGTATTTGTCACTGCCAGTTTGCATAATGTTAGGAAGTCCTTTTTTAAGTTAAAATGTATGAAATGAGATTGCAATCCAGAATGGAAATTATGGGGAAAAAATAAATTTCTCTTATTTCTGTAGTGCTCTGTTCTGTCACTGGTGTTGCCTGTGGCATATTCCCACTTGAATGGGTGATGAGAAATGTTTATACCCAGATCAAGCCGCTTGCTCAACTTTCCTGGTGTGGTTCATATTAAATACAGAAAAAGGCAGCAAGCTAGTAATCCCTGAAAGCATCCTGCTGATGAGTCAGACTGAGCTGTTAGCAAGACTCTAGTTACCCGTTACTAGGATTTTAACTCCATGAAGCGCAGAGGTGTGAAAAGGATCGAGTGAATTTTAATACATCTCTCATCCTGAGAGGTGCTACTTGAGCTTTGCTCTCCTGCGGCACATGGAACTTGACCATGATAGCTTTGACATTCCATTTATCTTCAGCAGTTTTGTCACTGTTGTTTTTAGCCCAATAGAATAAGCATTATTTCACACATAAGAACAACCAAGACTGCTTTACGTTTAAAAAAAAATGGGCCTAACTTCAACTCCTCAGCTTTCTGACACCAATCATATTATACATTGGTATGCCAGATATTCTGCACATGAAATGGATTACTACAAGGCTGATATTTGATTTGCTTAATTAATTTCATTGTGAATGCATGTTTGCAGCCACATTACTGAAGGATTCCTCCAAGGTAACCATTTAACAGCGAAGTAACCTTTAATTACTGTGCTGTAATGATACACATCTAAGACAGATATTGTTATACTGTGACATCTGAGCACTTTAGGTTAAAGGTAGTTATTAGCACTCCCATGCAAGATTCATTATGGATCATATTTCATTAATGGAGAGTATTGTGTTCTTGTCTGATTATGTACTTGCAAACGTTTATTAACAAGTCTCCATGAGTGTGACCATGTTGCAACTCAGCGGAATCCATACAGTTTCATAAATCAGGTAGCATTTCTTAACTAAAATATAAGCAGTCATACAAGAGAAAAGTTATATGACACCTCTTCTGGAACTGTTTGATACATACACTTCATAGAAAAAGACTTGCTTAGGGATGGACAATGTATATAATTATGATTAGCTATGCAATATTTGAAAAAGAAAATTAAAATGCAAATTAATGCTGCACTGCAAGAATCACTAGTTGTGATTTATATCACTACAGGTGAGAAGACAGTCCAGACTTGTATGTGACTGCAGATGTACACAAATTAGAATAGATAAGATGACATAATAAGTCACCATGAATTCTAATAGGCATGAATATATCATGATAAATTTATTCATTCTGCACAACACCTCTTTCTATTTAATTTTTCCAGTGGTGGCTGGTTCTTCATCCAATGTGTTTCTCACATTCTGTTCTGACTCACTGAGCTAAAGAAACACATTTTTAAAAACAAAGTTCCCTTTTGGGAATAAATAAAAACAACCATATGTGAATGGTCTACAGCAAATAATACAGAAGCTGAAAAGAAAGAAAAAGTAGGTATCAGTTCATCTTTTCTTGAGTTCCTAAGTAATGGTGCAAAGTTACTCACCCTTTTCCAATGAAATGAGTTGCTTAGGAAATAACTAATTTACTCAGAAGTCCACAGAGGCATGAACAAGTCAGAGGCATGTATTTCATCTGAGTCAGGTCATAGTCACTAAATTATTTGTCTTACATAAGCGAGGGAGAGGTGAAGGAAGGAACAGAAGGGAACAATACATTTCCCTCACAAGAATGGTATTTGAGGGAAAATACAGATATTCTGTATGCTTTATGCTCAGGAGCTCAAAGAGGAGCCAGCACATTTCCAAACAGACTTACTGAGTGCCGCAAAGAGAAAGCAAGTTCTTACAAACTATGTAAGCTAGAACTGAGAATGAATGGAAGAGTAAATATTTTATTTTTTTTTCCAAGTGACTGCAAGTGTTTTAATTCTTAGATTTTTAGGACTCAGGATTTTTAGAAAGAGTTGCTGTGATCACTTAGTCTGATTTCCAGCATCACACAAGCACTAGGCTGCTTCAGAAACACTGCTATTCCAGCGCTATTCTTAATCTCTTACAGTCTTTCAGCAGTAAATTGATTAGCTGTTCATGGCAAAAGACATATAGACTGATGTATAAGGAAGATAATTATTTATGCCTACGCACTGCTTTCATGTCTGTTAGTTTTAGGTAATTTTATGCACAATCCCGTGTTCCTTCCTTATGAAAAACACAATCTCTGCCTAAGCCATGACCCATTCTGAAAACTGGATTTTCTTCCTGCTGACAGGTACTATTACAGCAATAAAGAATACATTGCTGTACTGGGCCTCAAATTCACATAGAAGTATTGTTTAAAGAAAGATGTAAGATTTTCTCTTCTGTCAGACTTTAAAGATCTTGAAATACCTGATTGTTAATCTATCTGTGTCATCTTATGCCAGCAAAACATGTGATGCAAAAGGATGAAAGGTTGTATACTAAAAAAAAAAAAAAATCTCTTCATCCTTTGTAAAGGTATTTAGCAAAGTTACAAAGTGATAGAATGATTAAACTGTATCTGTTCTTGTTTTGCAGAGATCCTGCCTCTTGTTGACTTCTCGGGGTGTATGACATATGAGATTAATTCTGATTCCCTTTCTGACATGGTTCATTTAATTCTCTCCTTAAAAAGCAAAGTACTAATTAATAATAAAAGCATCAATATTTATCATCATTTTCTTACTGAACAATGGAATAGTGGAATTTTACGATTTGAACCTACTTAGCAACAAATTTGAGACACTCTTTGTATAACACAGGGCAGAGAAAAAACTTGTAGTTTCAAAGCCTTGTAAAGGCAGGGAGGCATCTGGAAAGTATTATGAAAACATTTTCACATAAATATAAGTCTGTACATAAAAATGGGGATGGTCAAGATAGCAAGAGAAGAACAATTATTTCCTGTTCCACCAGGCAATTGCTGGAAATACCTATGTACTGCTGTTTACTCACAGAAATAGTAGCTTCACCTACAGTTGCTCTGCTTTATATCACAGGCAAAATAAGATTTAATCATTGTGGAGAAGCCAGTTTTGTCATGCCAAATGCAGCTGTTGATGAAAGAACAAGATGTATAAGGAGCTTGAAAGCACACCAAGGAGGCCTCCCATTGTGGAAAGTGGCCTTTTTATTTCCTGAATCTGTTTGAAAGATTGCTTTTAAATCCATGAGTGTTCTCATCTTTCCCTTGGGGAAATGCCCCTTTTCCAGGAACTCTGAATGAGTGAGACTCTTATGGCCAGAAGCAATATCAAGAGGAAGTTTTTGGGAGAAGCTCAGGCATGAGCCTCTCCATCATTGCTGAGCAGCCTGCACCATGGCTGAACACAGCCTCTCTGGACCCCTTCCTGGGATGAACCGCAAGCTGGTCACCATGCTGCTGCACCATTAAGCTCACACACTGTGAACATGTAGAAACAATAAATATTAAGTAGGTCTGAAAGCATGGAAATAGGCAGTGTTTTCAGCTTTCCATGTAATTTCTGTGAGCTAAATATATCCTACAGCCTTTAAAAATCAGGCCTGAAAGGAACTTCACAACACATCAGTTCTCATTAAACTTTAGACAAAGTCCAGTGAAGTTGGTTAACATCAACAGGCTCTTGCTTAGGTCCTCGTGACTGAATATTTAATACAACTCCGGTTAGTCAGCTATTCTACAGACTAACAGCCCTATAGCCTGTATGTGGAGCATCACCCACAGCTAAAACCTGCTGCGTTTTGACCTTGGATGTTTAAAGCCCATTTGACAAGATGTTTGTACTGAGCTACAAACACAATACAGTCACTTCCCTCAGCTGCAGAAATCACACTTAAAATGTGATTCTTCTTCATGAGGTCAGCCCCTGTCGACTGGAGCTTTGTGACGTGGAACCCGCAGTGAATAATGTTGCCTTGACGCTGATCCATCCAAATCTCAGCTCGGTAACTCCTTCCTTCAGTTTTGCTTCCCCCCGCACCTTTAAATCATGAAATAATTCTATTTATAAGTCATTTCCTCAATTAAGGCAGTTTATACCATAGGTTGACTTTCCACTGTTTTTATTCCGTCGTTTTCCCAACAGATGGTGGTTTATTATTTTATTTTTTTCTTCTCCATGTTGGTTGAGAGATCAAAGGAATCAGTCATACTTGTCTTTTTTTTTTCGGGAGGTGTGCGAATGAAATTTTGCATATGTTGCGTGACTGTGAAGTTGGGTTAACATTTTCAATTGTTACTCTAACAAGAGGAAAATGCTGAATGACTGTGCCACTAGAAACTTTATCGACTCTGACGATGAATGAACATGATATTTCCACCCAGAAAATCAGATCAACATCTTAATATGATTGCCATCTCTCTTAAAAGTACAATCAAATTCTGTAATGAATTAGGAAAACTGTATAATTTCATGGTAAAGTAGGGTAACTGTGTGTTACTGGGAATATTTACATTGTGGAAATAAATAATTCATTATAGCATCCTTCAATTGATAGGAGAAATAATGAACATCCAAATGCAAACAGTGAGTGTATTTTCAGCTCCACTGGTCGCCATTCCTAAAATTAATTTTCTTAAAGCTGTAACAAAACTATGAGTCATCACTCTAACAATGCTAAAGTGAATGTTTGTTTTTTTCTGTGACTAAACAAATGAAGAGTGAAGCTAAGTCTTAGTTACATCAGTATAAGTCAGAGAGAACTCCACTGAAGACACCTGGTACTAGGAAAAATCACCCCACATTTTAAAAAAAAAAGGAATTTAGACCCAGATCCTAAGGGTGTCTTTGACTCATTTCACTCATTATCTGAGCATATCAAAGTTACTCATGGTTGGAGGCACAGACTCACAAAGCAAGACATTGCATAAGGTATAAGTGAAAATCCACTCAGCAGGTCTGCATGTGCACGTGTGCACGCTTCACTCCACAAATTTACTTCCATGGAGGTCCCTTTCTGTCAAATTGTTGGGTTTTTTTCTCCCCTTCATCAGCACAAACAAAAGTTTTCCCACTGCTCTGAGACTCGTTTCTTCGAACCTAATCAATATGTTGACTGGCTTTGGTTTCTTATTCATGGAAGTCATTCAGCTGTGGCATACTGTATAGAGTTCTCCACTGTAAGCAACAACACTTCCCAGTCATAGGTGAAAGCCATGTACGGTGAGGAAACAATGGTCTTCTCAGTTATCTCAATGGAAGCATGCTAGTGCATAGATTCCTCTCATTAGGAGATAGGGGGTTCAAATTTGACATTATCATTCACATTGGACTCTCTTTGCACTGAGAAAATATAAAAAATATCTGTGTTAACAGTTACTTCATGAGTTGGGCTTTCCAACAGTGCAGGAGAATGTGCAAGATGTTGCTACTATCAAGCTTTATGTCTCTAATGATCAGGCCAGATCCAGAGAAACACTGACACTCTCTACGTACCATATCCTTACCAGCTCTCTCTCATCTCAGGGAATTTTTCAAAACCAAACTGTAGAGCGCTGGAATATCACCTACAGAGTGACTTTCACTTACAATTTCTTTAAAACATATGTATAAAGTAATATTAAATAATATGGTTTTGGAGATGATTTTTTTTTCCTACTTAAGAATAAACTGGGAGGTCTTCCATAGCAATTTGGATATATTTATCAAATCCTAAACAAAAGTTAGTTGCTAATAGCTGAACTTATCAGGCTTGAATAATAATACAGGTTTCATTAGTGGTTTCTGCTGTGCAACAAATGGGCCTTGTAGTTGTAAATTCCATGTCTTTGTTCTGTTTCTCATCATATCTCATACCTTCCCTCTGTATGACTTAGCAAAGAACTGTGCTTCCATTTTGCCTAAACCATTTAAGTCTGTAGACTGAGGAATAAAGGTGAAGAAATAAAATAGTCAACCACGCTGTTTTGACTTGTGATAGTTTAAAACTTCATTTCGTTTCCTGCATGTAAATGTTGAACTTGTAAATCTCAGAGTGAACCTCAGACATAATTACTGACTTTCTGTCACTTCAGACATAAATAGATTCCAAATTGCTTAGGTGTAATTATGAAATATGCAAGGGCAGGACTGAATGCATTAAATGACAGCTGAAAACCTATGATGTTCACAATTCCTGTCAATGATTAAAACATGACACCTTTTCTAAATACTTTTCCCCAAAAAACGATATTTCTACTGCATCTGAATTTTAAGATACCGAGTCAGATCCTTGGCATGCATATGATTTGAAATAGTCCTATTCTTACAAGCATATTCTTACAAGCATGATATTGGTAAATGGAAGATCAAATGGATCAGCTAGTTGTCAAATATTCAGCTGTCACAAAGGCACATCCTTCTTAATTGAATATGTCAGGATAATGAACACTAACTGCAAATGTAAAGCATTATACTTTTAATTGTGTGGTTTACATCAAGAGTTTAGTAGGCATTATATTTTGTATCAGGAAATTGATTCTTATCTTGTTAAAACAAGATACTTGGAAAAACACCTCTTTCAAAAGTTTTCTCTTCAGTATCTCACTTTGCTGAGGACGAAGTATCCATAACAGCTGTGTGGACTTTCCCAACAGTGTGGAGTAGGAAACATGTCAGCCACTGCTGCCATGTGTGCTGTTCAGTTGAGACAAGTTTACCTCATGAATTAAACTATTCCAGCAGCTTAAATTTTCACATAGAGCCCAATAGTCCTAATTTGAAAGATTTACCCTGGAAATCATTTTTTTATTGGAATTATATCTTTGTTGGAGATGACAGGATGAAGTTCTGAAAAAAATTTGAGTTTTCCCCAGTTTAAATTCTCTTTTATCAAGCAGTGTTCAAAATACAACGGAAGTTAAAGGCGATCTGCAGTGCATTCAAAGGCAGGCCTTCATAAATAAGAACATTTAACCATGAACCTATTTCATACTTGTTTACAAAGGGGTTTATGAAGTTTTTCAAGAATTCCTTTAAGTGGGAATCAAGTTACCTTTTTAGGGTGACCTTCTACTTTTGTAATTTTATCACAGGATAATACCACATAACAAGAGGTGCCATTTGGGACATAGCACTCGGCCTGCAAGAAATGCTTGTTTCTGCATGACAGTGCTTAAAAATGTGCAGAGCTTCCAACAACACATTCCATTTTCCTTAGAAATATTTGTTAGAGCTTACCAGAACAAATGACTCACTTAGGTTGCAAGAAAGGGCTTCCATTCTCTGTCCCTTCCCTGTACTCCTCTTGTAAATATCTCACATTCTAGTGGAAGGTGTCCCTGCCCATGGTGAGGGGGTTGGAACTTGATGATCTTTAAGGTCCCTTCCAACTCTAACCATCCTATGATTCTATGATATTTTTTTTGGGTCATTGGAAAGTTCTCATAGCATATCCCTTCCCAACCAGTGACGTAGTGAATTAGGGCTTGGAAGAAGAATTTTATGCTGTATATAGCTACATATAACTGAATATATAAAACTATGTGCTTCCAAAGTTCTAGGAAGGTTATAGCTATGCCAAGATTTATTCTTTTTAACAAGTGGAGGTAAATTGTACATGTGTGAAATGCCTGATTTTATGCAAAGAGTTTTCATACAGGGTAGCCTAAGGGACTGGAAGTTGATGTCATGCAGAGTAGCAGAAGTGATGGTTTGCAGAACCAGCAGCCTCCAGAGGAATCAAGATCCTTTATTTTGTGATTTTGGTCACTGACCTTGGGAGATGCTTGGACAGATGTGTGCCTAACACTGAATACCCTGTGTGACCTGATCTAGGTGTTCCTGCTCTGGCAGGGGGGTTGGACTAGATGGTCTTTCAAGGTCCCTTCCAATCCCTGATATTCTGTGATTCTGTGATCGGTCATCCTCCACAGACAGGAATATCAGTAAAACACAAAGATCCAGTACTGGAATTTCACAATATAGCAGAAATTATTATCTTGGGTTTTTTATGAAACAAGATACATTATATCAGCCTTTAAACATCTAAGAGATGTTTTCTTTTTTCCCATGGCAAAATTACCCATGAGATTGAATGAAGTGCTCTAAAAGGTACTTACACTGTACATAAGCTAGAGATCTCGCTTTTCAGTTTTGTTTTCGTATATTATAGTAATAGAATATCTAGTGGTTTGAAAGGTTAAAGCATCTCTGAACTAAAATAGGCTGTTACAGTCTGTAAACTAGATCTTCCTTAACTGGCATTTCTCTGTGACTATAGCGATGCTAAGAACTTGTATGTCACAAACAGTAGTTCTATCACATAACTGTTCTATCAAAAATAAGAATAATCCTTTAACAGTATTCTTTTCCTTCATATTTTTTCTATATATTTGATAAGCATATAAATGCAATATAAAGATATCATTAATTAGATGGAAAGCAAATTAGCATGAGGTGATTCTTAAAAAAAACATTTTCTCAAATATTTAACTTAAAAAACACAGGTCAGAAACTTAACTGTTGTAACTGACACAGCTCTGCTGTCTTCAATGAAGTTAGGTCAATTTATGCCACATCTGCTACTACTGAAGTCAATGTTTCACCCTGAATTTTATATCAAATAATGAAACACAACATGTTTTCTACCAGCAGTAGCACTGGTCCCTCAAGTAATGTGTTCCTTCAAAGTCATTCTCTTATGAAAAAAAAATGCTCTTCCACCACTATATACATAGATGTAATATATACAGACATATAGACAGGAAAAAAAAAAAAAGACAGATGCATAAATGTGTCAGAACAGGATGTCCATTACTTAGAAAATGCACTCTAGACCTCTTCTAATGTGAAGTACAGAAGGGATAAAAAAAAGTGGAAAGTATAATTCAGCAAAATTTTATGAGTTGAAACAAAGATTTTTAAAATACACAGAGTCCGGAAAAAGCAAATATGTTACAGGTGGTAGCGTTATATAACTTCATATGCAATAACTTAATGTTTTATGTACATCATAAATCTGAACTAAATTTAGAGCTTCTTTATTGATTAAGAATGAGAAATAACCTGCAAGTAAAGCGATCCCAGATATTTTAACTTCATCCAGTTAAAAATGAGTTTTAATCTGTTGGACAATGACAAGAAATTTGGAATTAGGAGATAATAAAAGAAGCCGGGATAGCTTTTCAGACAGGATCTATTGATTTACCTCTGTTGAAGAAACCCTAACGTATTCCTGCTGAGGATCTGGCAAACAATTTTGTACAGCTATTGCAATGCCTGTCTGAGCCCTAAAAAAAAGGGTTCTATAGGGCATTCTCTATACCTCCACCTGTATGTAAAGGTTAAGTAAATGGAAAATCCTGTTCTTTCCTAAACAGGACTGTTCCCTGCTGGTTCACACAAACTACCCCAAAGGGAGCCCTGGGGAAAGGGAGCAGGGCTCCTTCCCTCTGTAAAGGCATGCACAAGCAGGTGCATTTTGCATCCTGTTGTGATTTTCTAGTGGGTTTAATGCACCTCTGTGTCTCCCTGCAGTTGGATTTGTTCCTTTCAAGCACAGATTTGACTTGTGTAATTCTGCAACCGTTAAGTACAACATTCCTACCCATCCAATCCTGTTTCCTCAGAAGTCAGTGGGAGTAGAACATAGCTTTACTAATTACTTTCTTATTTTATCTGGTAATTGGTTTCTTGCATTATGTGGAGAGAATGCCACGGGTTGCTTAACCCTGGATCCCTGAAGTTGGTGTAGGTGTCTGTGTTAGGTCATCTCACCTAAACTTAGGCACATACAATATAGACATACTGTACGTGGACATATAGTCATATAAGCCAGTTTGCCCCATTCAGTGAAAAGTACAACTATAGTGGCTCCCATGGATGATTCTCTCTAAATATGTTCTTTCCTGCTTACTCATGGCTTATGTGCTTAAAGTCTACTCAAACATTAACTTTATTCTTCTCTCTTAAATACTGTGGTTATTCACTTACACATCTGGAATGGATTTAAGCAAAGATTAGTCTGCTTTACTCCTTAGACTGCGGTGTAATTCACAACATATTAGGTTGTATACATTTGTGCAGATCATTTTTAATCAGATGCACAGCATGCTGTTCATATCCTTTTACCTTTTTATTATTATTTCTGATACTGTACTTCATCAAACTCAATTAGGCCTGCCTAGTTTCATCACTAGAAATGGTTTTCTTCAAGTATGGAATGGGGCTGCGATACACTGCTTCATATCGAAGAGATATTCAACAGATATAACAATTCATATTCCCATTACTTTATGACTGTAATTTATTTCCTTTACCCAATCATAAAAATTGTACCATATTCCAGCCTCCCGCAGCCTGCTCCGACTGCTTCCAGTGTCTCCTCTATTATTTGCCACTCTATTCTTTAAATTTCACTTCTCCATCCTCTTCAGTTTGGCATACATTTATTTCCTTTCCTCCATTGGACTCAGGCAGGTGGGTTATATTCAGAGCTCACATAAACAAGCAATCTTATTAGACAGTAGGTACATTCCCTGACTATTCCCCTAATCAGTTCACATTTACCTCTCTAAGTGCTTGAAAATTAAATAAGCAGATGGAGAAGTCAGTTAATTTTCCAGAAGTGTCGTGGCAGAAAATGAATCTTCAGGAAATGTTTTCAATGGCAATTTTTTAACTCAAAATCAACCACTTGTCTTCATTTATACTTTTCCCCTTTTTTAGTATGCTAGGGAGGTATAAACTATACAGGATACAGAAGCAATGGTCCTTTGACACGTCCAGTGCTGCTGTCTGACATGACAACATAAACCATCTGGCTCCCCCAGACGCAGCGTGCAGGGGTACAGGGGTTAATATTGTATCCCCAACCCCCCATCCTTGGTGCCTCTAATAGCTACTGCCAATCAAGCACCCTCCTCTTCCCCAGCTCCAGGAGATGCACATTTAAAATTCCTGGCTAGGGAGTAGGGGAAAGGAAGGAGCAAGCTCCAGCTGAGAGACAGAGACAGACCAGATTATTTTTCATTGCAAATCTAATAAATTCATTTATTCATCTGGTTTTCACCTTTGCAAGGGACAGGAGCCAGGCTGATTGTCAGATTTGTCAAAGCCTGAGAAGAGGTGGGTGCTGTTGCCTCCTGCCTGCCCCAGTTTCTGTGCACAGGCAGACGTGGGCTGAGAAGGCAGTGACCCCTCCTGTACGACTGTCTGAAGGCTACAAAAGCTACAAACACTTGTTCTGCAGGGAGGGTAGGTGAAGATGATTTCTCTCATAGCTAAAGTATGAAACGGAAATACAAATCTAATAGCGACTGAGGTAGTTCAGATAAACACGCTCCTGACTTCCCTGCTTTGAGAAGATGAAACCAAGGGTCAAGAGGATGATTCAGGCACAAATGGACTAACAAACTTACTGCTTAAATGACCAAAAATGCAACAATTTAGATTTTGTGGATAGTTAAGGACTGACAAAAAGAAGTTAAAACAAACACCCTCTTTCAGCTCCAGGGCCAAATACATCATTGACTCAAGCGTCTCAAAATCCAGAAAGTTAAACCAAGGTTAGATCTGTCCTCTCATCTCTGATCATCCTTTCTATAAATCCTTGATAAAGTGTGTGTTAGTTTTATGGTACAATCATAAAACAGCCAAATGTAGAAGTAAATGACCTCATACCAGCTATCTCTCTGCAGATAGATTCACTTGGCAGATAGCCAAGAATTGATTGACACACATCTTACGGAACTAGAGTTAATTAATATGTCTACCAATTCCCAAATGGATCTCAGGAAGCAGAGAATCTGTTTAATGCAGTAAGCAATGACATACTGTGTGTGATCAAGAGACAATCACTAATTGCCAAGAATGCATTCTGGAATAAAGCATTAAAGAATATGGGGGGGGAAAGAAAAAAAATAAAACCAACCCAGAATATTCTTCTACTTTGCAGCTCCTTTATCCCTTCAAAACCTTATGCTTAAAAAATTTTAAAGACTCATGTTTCGAGTATCAAAGACATTTTTATAGGGAAAAATCATTCCCAGACAATAAAGTAAACCCTCAAAAGATCTGTTAATTTTTCTACAAGAAGAAATTCTGATTTTTAAATACCCTAGTCCTCATTCATTTAACAATTATGTCTTTATTTTCAGGGAAATCTGCAAACCTGAATTGCAAAAGAGCTGTTCTTCAGAAATCACAGAAGCTACAAGTAATACAACTACGGATCCACCAGTAAAACATAGTCATAAATTAAGTAAGTGACTGCTGAAAACACATCAAGAGCCTCTTTGCTAAACCGAAAAAATCCATGGAGCAATACTTAGGTAAACCAGACTGGGAACAAGGTAAAGTGGACTAATTTATATTACATACTCATCTTAATAAAAAATAAAAGGATTGAAATGGAGCACAGAGACATTTTAGTCAAATCTTCAGCCAGGAAAACCAGCACCTTCCCATCGCTTTCTGTGAGTGACACCGGTTTTCATGACAGAAGATTGTGCTTACCTGTTTAGTTACGATGATCACTGACAAAAAATTACAAGAGCTACTGCAAGATTTATGCAACACTAAGCAAAAATCAGCAAGCTAATTAAAAAAAAAAAAAAAAAGGGGGGGGGGGGAGGGGGAAGAGAGAAGAAAAGTGATTTATTTTTCTCTAAAAAGTAAGGAACTGAACCCTAGGTCACATATGAAAAACTGTCAGTGTCAGAGGACAAATCTGAGAAGTGGGATTTATGAATGTGTGACATGATTTTAATTCCCAGCTGGGAGAAAGCTGCCATGGTGTCAGACTGTACTGTCTAGTTGGAGACTAAAGGACAGTTGGTCCCCAAAAACCCACACAGACTAAACTACCCCTTTTAAGGCTGGTATCTGTCCTGACCGAAGAAAAGAGAGTGCTTTCAACTTCATGAACTGGGCAGAATCGATTGCTTCATATTTATTTAAGCCCTTGGGGGAAAAGATACTCTGTAGGGGAAAAAAGTACAGATTCTGCTGTGATTTATCAATCAGCACGTCAGCACCTGATTCAGGAGCAGGTCCTACCTGATCCACTCACCCAGCCACAGAAAGTAGTGAGAGTGTGTTGTGGCAAGAAGACATCATTACAAAACACCAATAAAGATTAAAAAGAGACAAGAAGAAAAATATTGGTTTAAGATAGTTTACCTCAGGATGGCTTCCAACTTCAATATAGGTGCAGACAGGATGAAAAGCCCCTGTTCCGCAAGCATACAAGTGGGTTTGGTTGTAAGCCTTAAGCACCTTGATGAAATTAGCACATTCTCTCTGCAGAGAAAAGAGGGAGAAAAAAATGTATCCACAAAGTTAACACAGTGATTAAGACTAATGGGAGCTCTTCTCAGTTAGAGATGTGTGGCTGAATGAGGAGATTTTAAAAGTGTGACCGTTTCATGCTGTTTATAGGCTTGTTTATTGCTAAGCATTTAATAACTAGCCTGATTTAGGCTCTCACTTAAATATCTTTGGTTGTCATTTAATAAAGCATCCATGCCTGAAGAGAAGATTACACACACAAAAAAATTACTAATTTTTGTTTCAGACATGCTTCATCTTTGTAATTTATGCTATTGCCATGTTTGTAAGACAAAAACCATTTATAAAAATGTGTCAGAATGAAATAATGAAGAAAAATGGACCAACTGTTTGCTTGTATTCAATTAAGTAACAATTAGAAGAAAAATGGGCCAGATGGAAGGAGTTGATGAAAAACAAATCATTGATACAACATTTTTAACAATAATATGAATTCTGCCTCACCACCATTGTCTGTGTTTAGGGGCCAATTTTACAAAGAATACATATGCTAAACTTTAATGCAATTATTGGCAACCCCTAGAATATATCTCTTTGGATTTTACATTTTTTCTCTAAGTAAATTATCCACCATAAGTGATTCTAGTTCTCAGCAATTAAAAACCTAATAGCAACACTAACAGTCCCTAGTACAAATATTGTATGTTATCTGTTAACAAAAATGTCATTATTAATGCCTAACTTTATTAAAATGGAAATGTCTAACCTGACAGATGCTGATTTTTTTCTGTTTATTTAATATTTTTATTTCCATCAAGTCTAACAATTAAAAGAAATATGTCAATGCCTGTGAATCAGTCTACTGACACAATTACAAATAATGGATTTCAAATAGGAGAAAAATAAGAACATTGAAATAAAATAACCATTTCCAGCAAAGGTTGTGTGTAAACTGATGGAAACTTTTCCATGTATATTTGATTACTTGCTTGGTACAACACTCAGTTATACCTTTCCAAGTGGACCAGGGCCCAAGGAAACACCACCTCCGAAGAAATCTCATTGACTGGCATCATCCTTCCCTGTAACCTGCATGCTAATTAAACCAGATATTCTCAAACACAAAATAATGGCTCTGTCAGGAAAATGCATGTGCAATTTGAGGCATGCCTTAGGCCCCCACAGAGTAAAAAAAAAAAAAAAAAAACTTACACAGATAAATTACTGATTCCCTGTCTTACAGAAAGGACTGTACTGAAACAGCTTTGCTCTCCCAATGTTATTGTTTATTTCCATAACAGACAATGGCATTGTATTAAAAAAGGCACCCAGAGAAAAGCATACAGAATCTCACTACACCCTTGGCATACTGCTGATAACTTACCGTTCCAACTGAGATGGAAGAAAACATAGAGATAGTTAAGGTAATCCAACAGGAAATTGAAAGAAATAAAGACGGATGTTACCAGGGGTCTCTCTTAATTCTTTCCATTCTGACCTTTCGTAATGAAAACATACACAATTTCTGGTACATACCCATTCTTGCTGGCACACATGCATAAACACAAATATACATTTATTATATGTATATGTATCCAAAGACTGTTTTCCACTGTCATAGTGGTAGAGTACTAAGCAAATACGTGGCATGAATCATTAAAATTACCACGTATGTTTTGATAGTTTTAAATGTTGTTGTCCTTTTTTCTTTTTAATAAAAGAAATATAAAAAAAAATTGAATGTGTGTTTACTACAAATTCACATAACATTAAAATTACCAAAATTAAATTACTTCCTTCCTTAAACTCTCATATTATGTGTTTCAGGTGGATCATCTGACTTTGACTCTACATATTTTAAAACTGACCAATGATTTGTTCATTATTAAATAATTTAGTGCTTTCTCACTTAGAGTTACACCTGTCCAAATTTAATCACAGCACTGTGCTTTTCCTTGTCTGTTTTCATGTACCATGATTTTTAAGAAGGTCTTTGTGGTCTACTACTATGGTTTGTTAAATTTTTTAAAAATTGCCTGCCTGAAGAACACAAAATGTTAGAAGCCAGTGGACATGTACCTTTGCAAAATGCTGTGAGTACAAGGGCTGGACCCAAAGTCAGTGTGAATCAAAACAGATTGTGCTGATTTCAAAGGAGCTATTTTGATTTACAGCAACACGCCACCTGTGACTATAGGCACTTGCGAAATACTGTTCAGCTGCTTATCTGTAATATACAGCAAGAAGGTATTAGATAGTTAATACTTTAAAGGTGGGATGGAAAACCCTACTTAGTTTAGGGGCAGAGTCCTCTTTGATTTCTATAGATGGAAATTAAGAAAAAATCTGTCATCAGCTTTAGCTTTACTGAATTATTCCACATTAGCCTGGGAGGAGGGAGGGGAATTAACTCTATGATAGCCATATTTGAGCTTCTAGTTCAGGATTGATAGTAGTCTACCTACATTAATATCTGAAAAAACTACTCCTGATTTACAATATGTATTTTATATATGTTTAGCAGGTTTGGTTTATTCATCCCATCTTTTAAGCTCTCCTTAATTCCTTGTATGATATTTTTTTTTACCGTAGAAGTCTAAGAAATACACAGCCTAGTTAAACAATGGGGAAGGCAAATACCTCCAGCAATAAATCTTTGACTATGACAAATAAATTTATATAACATTTAAAGTTCCCAATCCAGTTCAGACTGCTCTTATAGCTTCCCTGTGTTTTATAGCTGCATAAAGGAACCATTAAGGTCTATTCAGTAAAGTCTCATACACCTCCCTAGCAGATTAGGTTTCTTTATATATTTTACATGATTGTAAAAAAAATAAATAAAGAGGTGTATTAAACCACAATAAATGACATCAAAGTAATGTTACAGTTCTGATTTAAGCCCTTGTCAACTCAGGAAGTTCAAAGTGAAGTTCCTGCCCTGCTTGGGAGAAGGTGCTATTCTCCCTGGAACAATAGCAACAGGCGCATTGATTTCAATTCCAGGGTAATATTTTTCTTTCATTCTTTACTGTGAGGGTGACAGAGCACTGGAAGGGGCTGCCCAGGGAGGTTGTGGAGTTCCCTTCTCTGGAGATTTTTAAGCCTCACCTGGATGCAGTCCTGAGTGAAGTGCTCTGGGCAACCCTGCTTTATCAGGGGAGTTGGACTAGATGATCTCTAGAGGTCCCTTCCAACTCTGACAATTCCATGATTCTATAATCAGATTCCTTCCTTCATCTCATTGTGCTTATGTACAGCTGCAGAGGTACAGTGTGGTGTGTGGAAACTTAGCAAGTGTTTGCTTCATGACAGTGAATATTAGGTTTTCTTAGTTTACGTGGCTCCGAGAATAAGAAACTTCCCATAAACCTGCAACAACTTTAACAGCTTTGACTGATTTGCTTAGACTCCAGATCTCATCACACACGTGTGCTGAAGAAGATACTCTGATCAAGGAAAGTGTGTGTGCATCAAGGGGACTTTGGTCCCCCACAACATGAGACTTGGGTGATGAATTCCTGCTTTCAGTCTCTGCTTCCCCATTCCTGCCCTCACTGCAAGGCTTCTACAATGGTACCTCCACTTGTAAAACCTGGCAGATGGGTCTGCCAGTCCCCACACTGGTGGCTGTGTCAACTTGACTACAAAGCAACTCTCCAGCCTTCTTGGCTGGAGGCCTGGAATGACTTGAGTGTCTCCAACTGGGCTTGTCCCACTTGGCAGCAGCGTTTCCCTTTGCCAGAGCCCCAGGCCAGAGCTATATTGTCAGTGCAAAGGTCTGTGCCAGCAGAACCAGGCATTTCACTACATGATCTCAGGGTGTAAGACACTGGAAATAAGACAAAGACAACAAAAGAAATGTAGTATCTCAGTAAAACGCGGCAAACAGGAGAAAATATCCACCGGAGGACGAGGAAGTAACCCAGAGCCAGAAGTTGTAAGGAATAAATTGTCAGGGAACTTAAACACCATGTCTGCATGTGAGTTCAGCCTCCCAGTACCCTTGTATACATTTTCACTTTCTCCAGAAAAGGGATGTTAGTTAAAGGAAACATACTCTCTTTGCATAGAGGTATATCCATAACCTTTGAATATTGTTCTTCATCAAGTAACACAGCTGAAGTAAGAAAATTAGACTTTTAAAAACTATTTTCCAGGTAGAAATCAGGGTGGATGTTTTTTCATATGTGAAAGCAGAGTGGTGTGGGTGTTTAAAACACTTTTAGCCTAATAATGTGAATGAAAATGAATGCAAGGTTTGCAAAGTTCTCCGTAGGCAGGAAAGTATTACTTGGATGGGTTATGAAAATAAATCTTAAAGAAGAGAAGCACTGGAATCACTATAGTGAATCATTATAAATTATTCCACTTCATAATCCTGTTTATTATAATGGGCAGCTTAATATTAGGAAACTTTTCTTGCCTATATAAAGCTGAACACTGGTTTATGCCCTAAAGCTTGCGTTTATATGTACATACAGCAGAAAGCATAAATGATTGCATGTGGCACAGAATGATTGAGGTAGATATTCAAAGAGAAAATAAGGTATGTCACGTGGGAGTTACTGCAGTCCTCAAAACTCCCATTCATTTATCTTGCCTACCCCAGGAAAGGATTAATCTTCATTTATATTTCAATAAATGGTATAAGTTTTCCCCAAAAGCTGCAGGTTCTGCCTTTGGCCTTGTAAAGAAGTACCTCAATCTTAAAATCCAAGCAACTAAGCCCCTACATCATGTCTGAGACCTTTTAGCAGAGCCTGCAAGGTGTTTCTCTCTGTGTCCTGGCAGAGGGAATTTTAGATGGCTACTTTTTGGTGCTTTTATAGTGTGACTGCTGGATATGTGTCTCAAATCTGTGAGATTGGCATGATTGCCAATATCACCGAATCACACAATATTGGGGTTTGGAAGGGAACTTGAAAGATCATCTAGTCCAATCCCCCTGCCGGAGCATAACCTCCGAAGAATGGCAAGAGAAATGTCTCATGCCTTGTCTTGGCTCTGCCACATGTGGTGGCTGAAGCATTTACCCCAAACATGGGCCACAATCCAGTTTGTTTCTCTCCTTGAAGAAATATGGACTATATTCCTCCCCAAAACCCAAAGCAGACGTGACAGGCTTTCCTAGTTTGGCACATAAGGGCACAAAGACATCCAGCTGAAGCCATTCTACCTTGTGTACAGGAGTTAAAGCTTCAATTGGCCACCTGGAAGAACACTCAGAAGTTTACTTGGCATTCCTGAGTGGGAAAAAGGTTTTAACTTTAGGTACATTACAGCTGTTTACACTTCCTTTAGTCTTGACTGCAGAGGTTTTTGGGTTCAGATCATCAGCTCCATGTTGTTTACTGAAATGAACGTGGCTAAAACCATTTGCATAAGCCCGTGGCACAGCAGCCAAAGCACCAACCCCACGGCAAATTCTGCCATGCTAAACTTCTACTTGTAGAACAAGTTGAGAAATTATTAGACTGTCACTTACATTCAGAGTATGGATTAAATTCAAATAGGTCCAGTGTGTCTGTACAGAGATCTTAACTCCAAATTTCAATTCCAAATATTATATACTATATATAAGGGCAGAGAGCCTGTCTTGAAGAGAAGATAAAAGTGTTAAGTTTTCCAGAAGGGCACCTACTATATGAAGATCAATATGTCTAACTTACTAACCAAATGCACACACTTATTTTCTAAGAGTTTTCTAATATTTGTATATCAAATTGATAGAAGGGCTTATGCCTTCAGAGAGATTAGCCTGAAAAAATAAATTACAAAGAAAATGTCTGCAACCAAAAGCATAGGAGCCAAATGTAGAAAGACTGAAAAACAAACACTACAGATATGTAACACTGATTAGGCTGTGTTATGCAGACTTTTCCTGGACAGTTACAAAAATAAAGTCCATCCATCTGTCAAAACATCTGCTCTGCGTATGAAAATTAAAACAGAATTTAGGTGGTTTTTATGAGTTTCCAGTAATTATCTCTCTTCCAGAAGCCAGGAATTTACATCCTTCGATCTGGATTACTGGTGCAGCAGAGTTTTTAATGACATCTTTTTAAGTGGAAGTTAAAGGGTAAGTCCCTGTGACCAAGTAATATCCAGATTTTTCTCCTTATTTTGAGAAAGCTGTTTCATTTTTTTAGCCAATATTGATGTCCATACTACTTCTCAGGTATTATAGCAAATGCAAATGGCCAGATTATGCAGGGCAATAAGTAGAAATCCAAATAATCCATTACAGTATCATTAGCTTCAACAGTTTTCTGCTGATTTAATCCAGATAAGGATCAGACCCTGTAATACATTCTCTCTTTATTTCAGCCTTCCCACATAGCCAAGTGATTAAAATATCAGAAAGTTTTGTCTAAACTGGATGGACAGAGAGATTTAAAGCTATCATTTAACAGCTGGACAAACAAAGTAAATACCTGTTTTGTCTTTCAAATTAAAATGGATGGACAGATTCCATATAAAGTCCCATGCATGAGTTTAATTAATATGTTTACTTTTTTTTTTTTTTTTCCTTCCTCTTCTATCCAATTAGTTGAATTCTCAAGTGGCAAGGTCAGGGATATCTATGTAGAATAAGTAATCCCCGACAGTACTGCTATCATTCAAGTTTATCCCACTGCTGAAAGATGTTCTCAATTTATCAGGGAGCTTTTAAACTTCTTTCTTTTGCTCATGGGCTATTGCCAACTGCCACCAGTTCAGTCTGTATTGGCTAGGTATCTTCTTCAGTGTGCTGCAGCATTGTTACAAGGAAAATATTTCTAGATTGTTAGTGCAATAAGTACACATATGATTGCCATGTACACAGATAATTGATTCTCAGCTAGATCCTGCAAACACTTTAGCCTGTCAGTAGGCACATGCAAGGAAGTCCTCTTCTGTGTGAGCTCTACACAGCATATGCTCTCACAGTTCCTGCTGCTGGTGTGAAAGTTTTTGTAAAAAGCAATAAGATTATTTTGAAATTGTTACTGTTTCCTTTTTTTTCTATTACAGTAGCGCTTATAAAAATTTTTGGTCAAAGAGCACAGTCTGCTTAAGCAATCCCAGAATATGCAAAACACAAAGTAAATTATCCCAGTCCTGTTAAAAATACAATGATATTTTTTAAGATTTTATTTTATTGAAGTAAGCTAGCTGGTAACACTGTTGCAAAGCTATTGTGCTAAGTGCTGTATTGGCAGTAACAGGTAAGTCCTCAAGTACTAGGAGCTTTGTAGAGGCCCTAATGGGTGGGGAAATCATAGCCAGCACCTGTACTCGATGAGATAACCTTCCAGCTGAACCTGTACAGGCAGGTGTATCCTTTTAGAGTGGTGTAGGCCAGCTGGCATGAAAACATTTGCAGAGTATGATTTATCACTGTGTACCCCTTGCAGTTTGGATCAATAATGTCATTTCCACCCCTGTTTTGTCATTATTGTTCCTTGCAATTAGCAGGATCGATGTTTTATAGAGTCAGCCTGCGGTGCTGAGTGAAGTTAGTTGAGCAGCTGAAGTATCAAGGTCTGTGTCACAGAGAGGGATTTCTATTAACTTAGTGCTTGGGAATTACACCCCCATTAGTCAAACCCGTATAAGCAGTGTGCATTCTATCACACACACATACCCCACACAAATTCAGTATAAACATTGAATATGTGTAGGTAAACAAGATACCTGGTCTCTTTTTCAAATCTGTTATTTTGTGGACTGAATTCTAATTGTACTTGTTTTCCCACCTCAGAGACTTGAAAAAGCTGACACAACTGTAGATCCATTGGCCTTTATATTAGATTGTGATCTGGAGGACATGACCTCTCTGGAGATGTTGGGAATGATGCTACTTTTAGGCATGGTGACCACTGCCAACATTGCAGAGGAACCATTGATTAATTCCATATCTAGATTTTCCTCTGCTGTCAAGATGTGCCCTGAGAAATTTCAGACTGAAAGTGCTGATGAGGGCTGATAAGACATTTTTAGTTGCCCAGTCCAGCTTACTGTACTTCCAGTTATCTTTCCAATTTAGTTATGCCTGTTATCTGTCTGATTTTTTGATATGACAAGAGTTCATGAGAATATTTAAAATGTATAATTTACTCAAGTTGCAGGATGTCTGCATGAATTTAAACCATTAAAGCATGAAGACAAGAAAAAAGAAGCCAACTAACAAAGCATATGATAAAAAAAGCCACTGAAGAAAAGCAGATATATCCTGATTCCTTCAAGCCACAAAACTGCATGCCAGAGTAGTGAACAGTTGTGTTGTCAGCACACTTGCACAGCAGATGGAAAGCTCCTCTGGTTCTTCCCTTCTGTTAGTGAGGGTGAAACACAGTACATCTCCCTGCCTCTCTACCTACCCACTTGCAAATCTGGTAGTCACTACTGGTAAGCCCAGAGCTTACCACTAAGGCTGAGAGTGGAGGTAGCTAAACTGGGTAGTCTTAAGCCAGAAGCCATTAGAAGAAGTCATTAGAAGCCATGCTTTAAAGAAGCCTCCCTTGCTTGCACAGACTAAATGCATCAGGCCTTCAAATCTTTGTCGTTAGCACTAACCATCTGACCTAGTGAATCTTAGCAAGTAAAATTTCTTTTTTTTTTTGCATTCAGTATGTTCAAATTACAAGACTTGTTAGCAGTCCTTAAATCTTCATTCAGCTGATGCAGATAATAATTGTTCTGGACCTGTGAACAGCTAGAGGGATGCCAAGAAAAGGCTGCAGCACTAAATACCTGATTTAATGACTATCTCATATTTTGTACATCTGGTTAATGCGTAGTTAACAAGACAAAACAGTCTTTTGTGGATGCAGCCCAGAAAACAAGTGGGTTGTCAAGATTTTACAGTCACAGTATGATTGTTGTACATTACACTTTTACAAGAGTGTTAGCAAGCTTCTTTTATTGTGAATTGTTATGTTTTTCAGTAGTATGTACTTGACAGAATACATTTATTTAAGGAACAGAAGAGTATTTCAGGAATAACTCAAAACATTGGGAAGCCTTGAGGTCAAGCAGAGGCCAGTTCTTTTCTGACCATAACTCTAAACCAAAATTGGTTTTGCTCTGCAGAATAAACTTGTCCCACATTTTGGGTATGGCTTTATTAGTAAAGAAATGAACAATACTGCTTGGTTTCTGTTCAAGCAGTCTCACCAAGCCCAGCAGCAATTTAAGTTGCGACCACAGTCTAGATCTAAAGAGTCTCTCTTGTCTATCTCTTCTATCTGGGTGGGGTAATCACCTGTCTCCTGGAGAAATCAGATTACACCCCGCCTTTCCAAATGGGATCAACACCTGCTAATTGGGTGGAGTATTTCAGACAAACAGGTTGTGAAGCCTGTTGTAGACACATAAAGCACTTTAGACTCTGTATCAGTCAACTTGCCTTTATTCAGCACATTACAGGCATATCCTGTAATGACTTCCACTCACAGCGGCCTAAGGAAAATATACTTAGAACTTCTGTGCTGAAAGTGAATGTAAAGCCATGAAGTGTTGAAAGGAAGCAGGACTGTTGCATCCATAAGGGACAGTTGCTTAGCAATATGTGTGTCTGTAAATAAACAGACTCTGTAAACTGGATTATGAAGTCACACGGGCCTTGCTGTGGGAATCGGGAAATTTCTGTGTGGATATTAAACTACTTTGACAACACAGAGAGATGCTGAACAACAGAAAACTTAAGTGACAGAAGTCTAAAATTTCCACTCAGTAAAAATTTGGCACCAAAGTGAAATTGCTGAAAGTTTATTAAGAAGTTTTGGTGGGGTTTTCTTGCTAGGTTGTTTTGGGTTCATTCTTGGTTATTTATTTCTGGTTGCAGGGTGGTTATTTCATATATATATTCATGATATGTGTATGTTTTGGAAGATGTTAATCAGGAAGGAATTACCAAGGGAAATAGTGATCAATAGATTATTTGATCCAATGCAGGTCAAATCACTCAGCCAGAAAAAGAAAAAATAATAAGAAACCTAAAAGCAAGAGAGAAAGAAATAGATTCTCCCTTAATTTACTGTTCCTGCTTTTCTTGGTCTGTCATCTTCAGAATACAGAACTTTCCCTATACTGAAAAGGTTTTTTTAAAGGCCTCCTGTTGACATTAGCTTTGTTCGGTTTCATATGAAATAATTGCATATTATTTCTTGGTTATTTTAAGAACTTTCCCTTTAACTAATGTTTAGTTCTTTGACTTGTTACAAAAGAAAAAAAAAGGAAACAATATTTTAGACTTTTGTGCAGCAGGAAGGAATTTACTAAACCTATTTTTGGTGTACATAAGCAACAAGACTACGGCAAGAAAATTAGTTGTGGCCTAATTTAATAGTGACGTAGTGACAACATCTTGAGTGTAGAGGAACTATGACATATGATCTTGCAGAGTAGACCTATTCTTAATTTTAAACTAGCCTTCTTTTTAGTGAAACAACAGGGGAAAAGCTCCAAAACCTACATCAAACAAAATAATAATTAAAAAAACCCAAACAAACCTGACATCCAATCTGTTTGCTAAAATAGAAAGAATGTGAAAAACATTCATAGAAAAAAAAGAAAAAAGAAAAAAGAAAAGACATGACTAGCACCAAGAGAAAGGCTTTCTCTGACTTCAAGAGCTTGAGATTGAAAACCTGAAAGGAAAGAGGGACTAAACAGGGATCATTGTTACTAGTTATCCAGTTAATGTGTTTCTTCGGAAAGAAATGTGCAAAGAATAAATTTACTCTATCCATCTTGTGATACAGTAAATCATAACAAGGAATTACCCAACATCATTTTGAAATAGCAATAGCTGCTAACTCAGCCATAAATAAAAGCAATTCTCAGACTTTGCCAAGGCCAGACTAAGGCTGACAAGGAACACTTATGGATACAAAATGAAACCCCATATTTTTGGTCACAATTTTTATTTCATTTCTACTTTACTTCCCCTTTACTTTGCATTTCAAAACCAGCATAGAAAACATTTTTGTAAGACTGCATTAAATCTGATGAATATCAAGTTTCTTTCAGAGGCAAATTTCTGTAGTGTCACCTATAAACAGAAAAACAAGCCCAAATCTGGAAAATTAGCTTTCCCCTTGATCTATATCAATTTGTTTCCCAAACTCAAAGACTTAAATGACTTCCCATGACACATAAGTGGGTAAAATATGAAAATCTGAACAACTGCCAACTTAATTCTTCCTCTGTATAAGTACACAAGTTATTACCTTACAGCAAAAAAAAAAAAGACGTCAGTTCATATAAAGAAATATATGCAAATGCCTAAATGAACACAAGCTGTAGGATCAACATCTGAATGAAGAACTATAAATGAGGCTTTATGTTGGTGGGTGTGTTGTGGGGGTCCATCCAAGAAATGGAGCTGGCACAACCAGAATTTCCTGGGGGGAAAAAATCTGTTAGAGAGCTCCACAGGACTTTGAAAGGCTCCAGTGTATTATACTTCTTCTTTACCAAGCTCAGTTCACCTCTAAGTGTTTTATTGTTTGGTATAAGTATTTTATGGTTTGTTTTATTTTTTTTCTCACTATCTGTCTTTCTCTTTTGTTTGTAGTCTATGCAAAGCCATTTTACACAGCAGCAACGCTACTTACAAAATGTCTTACTCCCTCATCTCCCAAATGGTAAGAAATGCTTTGCTAGAAAATCATGTCTGCATCAAAGATCATGGACAAGATTAAGGACCAAACAGCCCTCAAACTAATAAACCCAGCATACTAACTGGGAAAGTGGAGAGGAATATGCAGTGGCACTATTTGTCTTACAAATGGCTCAAAAGTTACATTTTTCCTTGTAGTAGGTAATACTGAGAGTAAATTCTTTGCCTAACCTCACTGGAGCCCCATTGCTTTGGATTTTTGATCACTTTATCTCCTCCTACTCCCAGGAGACTTGAACCTTTCCCCCAGGCTGGATGGGAATTCTGAATCTCTGTTAGAAGATTTCAGTGCTATGCTGGAACTAGGGAGCCAGAAGGAAATAGGAATGGCAATGAGGGCTGGTGATAGAAAAGCTGGAAATCTGGCGGTAGATGTCCAAAGGAAGAATGCCGACAGAAGAGAATGGCAAACCCAAAGAGACAGGGGAAATTTGACCAGAAAAATTGTGCCTGTCAGATGAATTTAGAAACAGGCTTTCTAGATCTAGCCAGCATTGTATATTTAATTTTCAGATTCCCTCTTCAGATCTTTGTTTACAATAACAGATGAAAAGAATTACTTTTACTTTCTGCTTCCATGTTGTTCTATTTTCCCCAAGGCAACAACAGTAATAAAATGAGTTAAAGGGAATACTGCTCATTTATTGCCAACTTTGTTTTCCCAAAGTATCACCAGATATGGCTGACAATTTTTCTTTTTTTTTTTTTTTTTTTTTTTTTAATTTTTTTTTTTTTTTTTTTAATTAAATTATTTTTTAATTTTTCTTCTTTCTCTCTAAATTAAATCATTGCACACTGATGTATCTATAAGTCTATGGAACTGCTAATCTTCCCATGATTTAGGGAGGGGCTGGAAAACTTTGAAGGAAGCATAAACTGAGATGACATATGAACATTTTGGTTTAAATTAAGTATCATCATAACAAATGAGATGGTGAATTAAATTACAGCCATGTGATTCTACCTGCATGAACCATGAACTCAATAATTAAGTGCCAGCCACACTTAAATGCAAAGAAGCACGCACGGAGTGTAGCTATGCCATGTATAGTGTGAAGAGTCCTGCTTCTTCTTAACTGGGAATAGGTTTCTGAGCTGCAATGATTCTAAATTACTACCAAGAGAACTATCACGTATAAAAAAGTGAATCACTGTTGAATTCAGGTAAGAGTTAATAACTAGGTAAAATCTAATGGCAATTAAATAGCCCAAGTAGACATCTATCTCCTATGTATTATAACATGGTCAGTGCTAATAGACACGCAATTGTGCTGATACACTTCAGCTGTTAAGGGAAGAGACACAAAAGTGTAACTCTCTGTACAGACCTGTTTGTTCATGTGACAGCATATGTAGAAGCTTGCTGATACCAAGTAAAAGTACTTGGTACTCTTTGTATCTGTTGGCATGCCAACATTTAATTCTCACCAGAAACATTCAGGAAGTAGCTGATTTCATATAGCAGGCAAAATGTGTCATCGTGTAGCTTGTCATGTGTGACTTTGTTAAAGTATCCATTGAAATTTTAAAAATTTATACATGTCAAGGCCAGAAGAGACCATTTCAACAATTTAATTTGATCTGGGATCTTTAAAAGTGGCTAAATAAATTAGATAGTCAAATCACACTTGAAAATAGGATCTTAAGGTGCCCTTCAAAAACATATCTTTAAAGCTTTCAAGTCGTAGAAACTTCTCATACCCTTTAATAGGGAGTTCTCTCATTAATTTTGCAGCATGTGAACTCCAGCTATGGTGCCTGAGCCAAACCTAGTCCCAGGCTATACCGACTAAACAGCAGTTAAAACTTTAAAATAAATGCTACTTTAACAGTTTAGTGACTGGATGAGCTTTCCAGTCAAGAAGCTATCCCTACCCTATCCCTACCTGCAAAACTAACTAGTGTTTCTGGTAACTTTTGTAAATCACCCAAGCCTTGCTTTGCTGGTTTATGATATCCCAGGAATGTCAGAGTGGAATTGTAGCCACATTTCTTTAAAAAAAAGTTACCTATTATTTAACCCATATGTAATGCTGAGATTGCCATATGTTTCTGCTGGGTCCCAGGTGCCTGTGAGATCTTAAAATGGAAATATCGAGGCTCACTAGTGAGGGGTATGACTAGCAGCATGTCTGTAATGTAAGATCTGTATAAAAACTGAGAACTATTCTGTAGAGACTTTGTCTTCTTTGATCATTACCAAGGTCTGTTCAGGAATCATGAGAAATATTCACAAGACTTACAGCAACCAGAATAGATCAAATGAGAGACAGAAGCCAGAATAGCAAGAAAGCCTCACAGAATTGTTCATTTAGTTGAATTCTGTAAGCAAATACCTTATTTGTTATTTATAGTCTTTAATTTTTCATGAATAATGTTACTTTGGTGCTTGTGATACTTTATACTGAGGAAATGGAAATATATTGTAAAGTTAAGTACTTGCATGGGACAGTAATTACGATTTTATTGGAAAAAATAATCTGTATTTTGTGGGAATGCGTAGCAGTTAAGTCCTATCAGAGAAGTCCTGCTGTAAGTATCGCATAGCTGAGGGGAGTCTTTCCACCTCTCTCCTTCTCAGATTACCTATATGAAAAAAAAAACGTTCTGAAGGATACTTTAAAAGGTTTATCTATCTATACAGTGAGCAAAGCTTAAATAATTAATATATACTAAGCCCTTTAAGAAACAGAAATGAAAATGACTGCTTAAGGAACAAAGGGAAATCAGGAGAGCAGGAACAGCCCAAGTCAGTTGCTCCCCTCAAATCCTGTGTGGACTGTCTTGAGCGACAAACCTGCTGCACCAGGACTGGCATGACTGACAGTGTCAGTAGAGGGAATCCCTCTGAAGGAGTGAAAATGACAGTAAATTACCCCTTACAATTATGAGAGGAAGTCTCGGAGGTCATAGCTGAGGTTAGCAGCGGGGCAGAGCCAGGGTTATACTTGCGCTGCAGCTGCTGCAGTGCACCTGGCCTATTAGGGAGACCTGCATTTTCAACATTGACTTCCTCTGGAGATCAATAATTAAAAAACCAAAAAGTTGGCTTTTTTTTTTTTAAAAAAAAAAAGACCTCAGCATATAGACTGTCCTGTAGAACCATCGCAAGTGAAGAGTATCTAATATCTTAGCAGTGGTATGTGCTGAAAGCACTATTAAATCAAGCACAGTTTATATGCCACTTTATTTGTCCTATACTTCTCTTGTTCCTTCTAATGAGAGTCTGTTGAGTTATTTTTATGGCCTTTATATTTCACACTCCCAAGGTACTGACAATGGCTTTAAGGAATAAATGAGGGAGGAATAATAAGTTTCTTAAATTATCTGTAGTCTACACCTGTAACTACAGTTAAAGTAGTTATATTTGTTTGTAATGCACTGTTTTATGGCAAGAATAGGTAGCTGTAAATATCTACAGATGATGACCTGAGCACACCAAGATGTATATTCCATATTTCTAGTTGCCTCAGAAAACTGGACCCACATTATATGAAACCTATACCTTTATTTATTTATTTATTTATCACACCTGTAGAGAAGTTTAAAACCTAAAAAAAAAAAATAAAGAAAGCAAATCCACCCCACAACAGCCTATATGTGAAAAATGTTTATGATAACAAATTATATGATTTCAACAACATTTTGCTGTACTTCTCTTATCCTCAGTTTGGGCTGCACTGAACCCAAACTCTGTCCTCCTGCCCTGCTTTATTCTTTCCCACCAGCTCATGGGAGCGCTCCTAATGCTCCCGGCCATTGCAGGGCCACACTACACTGGTGCCTGGTACTGGCTTCACCTTTTACTCATGATCAGCAGATGTAGCTGCCCTAATATCATAGGAAGTAAAAGAATCACAGGCGAATAATAAAGTTACAGTGTAAGTAGTCCTTTTGAGCTTACAGTGGCCAAAGAATGGGGACCTGAACTTCCCAGCTCTCTCCGAAATGACAGTGTCTCCATTTACAGTGAGTGGATTGGAGTCGGCCTACTGCAATGTATAAAACATACTCTCCGCTACCACTGTGAATTTCTAAAAATACTTATTAAAAAATAAAAGAATATACTCTCATTCGAGATGCTGAATGTCTTATTAAGTTTCTAGGTTTCAACCCCAGCTACAAAAAATTTACTCATTGTAATACAATATTTTGTAAAAGACCAAGCTGTGAGGTTAGTTAATTTGCTCAGACATTTAACACTAGCCTTATTTTTTTTTTTTTTAACCTTGAATATTAGATATTCTAGTCCTCACCTTGCAAAGTACTCCTGGAAGTTATTTGTGAACATGAAGATGGATTAATTTAAACACATTTTTTCTATGTAATGAGATAGCCCAAGTATCTGGCACTTTAGCTGTCCCTTCACATATATAGCTTAGCCCATATTTCTTAGTTTTTACCTAATCCACCTCTGCTGTTCCCAAATGGATTTTTGTGAAGACAACTGTCCTCTATGGCCTAGGTAAAGACTGATGAAACTATTTTTGTTATGACCTAGGAAATTACTCAAATGGAGCTCTCTAGAGGCATGGTTGGCATTATGAATATTTTACAGAATCATCTCTGAAAATCAGGCCAATAGCATATACACATGGGGCCAAGTTCCACTCTCAGTTATACCTTGGCAACCACAATGATTTCCCATTTGGCTATGCAATGCAAGTATTTGTTTGGCTTACTGCATGCATGTATTTTTTTACCTATTTTTTCCCCTTCTTCAGCCCTCTCTTCCCATTTCCCATATTGTTCTTATAAAGAAGACAGTTACTATCAGCGTGGAATGATTATTATTTGGGGGCTACTAGCTCCATCTCTTCTACCTCATAAATACAGGCAATAAGATGTACACAGGAATGAGCAATAAGATGTACACAGGAATGAGGGAGAACGTACAGAAAGTTATGCCTAGTGTAACAGTCTGTTTCCTGATGCACCAAAGCTGATGCAGAACATTAAAACCACTTTGACCTCAATCTTGCTATGAACTCCATGCACAAAAGTGCTCAGGGAAACCCACTGACTCCAGAGAGATGCCACAAAGAGAAAGCACTTCTTGGAACTCACTGTAGGGCTGGGACCTGGAGCAGGGCCAAATAGGTCAAAATATTATGTACCCTGAGATCAGAAGATGAGTATACAAGGGTTAATATTTTTCAATCTGATGCTTCTCCTCCCTTCTCTTTCTTGTTGATTCTTTTTGTTTGTTTGTTTGTTTGTTAGATAAATTCTATTTCATTTGCATGATTTCCATTTATAAATTTAAACCTTTGGTCATAAAGACAAAATTTCATTATTTTGAATAACAAGGCTGAGATAACTGAAGACCAAAGCTATGATCAGATCTGATTCCTCCTTACAGAGGAGAAAAAAAACACTTAAGAATTAGCACAATAAGACATAATAAAATATTTACAATGTTTTATAAAAGAAAAAAAAATGCTAAAAAGATTTGTACTTACCAGAATATCTTTTCCAGCCCACTTGCACTCATCCCTTCGGGAATGAGATACAGGCCAAACAATCTAAAGACATAGAAGAAAAATCACGTTGTGTTATTTCATGCTTCAACAATTACAAATTGCAGACCAAATGCTACAGAGTGTCTTTACCCAGTTTCTCTCTTCCCCATTCTTTTCCTTATTTTTTTTTCTTCCATAAAATTTGACAACAAAGAAATGAAAAGATAGGAACAAAACAGGGATAATAGGAATCAGAATAACAACAAACTTGAAATATACTTTGTATTGTGAATCTCAGCAATGAATCCTGAATGTTAATAATAAGGATGACTCTCCATTAACTGAGTATTCTTTCACTGTTTTAAACCTGATGTAATGGAATGGAGACAAAGCAAAAAAAAAAAAAAAAAAATTGCAGGTACTTACTAACATTAAATTAGATTTATGTGAAATGCAATCTCATGTTAGAGTTACAGCATCAGAAATTAGGTGTTTGCTTCTTCACTGTATCCAGTACCTCACTCTTTTACTAAGTTTAGTTAATTAAATAATAAAAAAGAAGGTATGGTATTTGAAAAGCATCATACCATCAAAATAGAACCGTTTATGCTGTTCCTACAGAGCTACCTTAAGACAAGTAAACCTAAATCTAGGTTTACTGTAATGTTTGCTTAGCAGAAAATGGATCTCACCTCATACAGAGAAAATCCAGAGACCCTCACAGTCAATTATTCATGTTTTTTTTAAAAGCTTTTAGGAATTACATATAGAATAAAACATGATCTTCCCATAAAATGCCAGGCTATTCATTTGGGAGCCTCAGATAATGCAATATGAATGGCCATAAGTCTGGATTACAGCCTTGGTGTTCAATACAGTTTGTTAGAAGAAAGTAAAAGGCAAAGTATTTAAAATAAAAGAATAAAGAATTAATATGGATGACAGAATAAGTTGAAGGAGATGATATATATGACATTTGAAAATTCAGTTTGCAACCATGGTTTCAAATTCAAAATTTTCTTAAAACAATGAAATCCAAGCAGAAATCGAACATCTTAAGTCTATAAAATAAGGCTGAAAATTTTATGAGCACATTCTCTCAAAGGATTTGTTACTTCCTGTTTCTATTCTCAGCTTAAAATGTGCAGAGACATGTGAAAATTAAAATTTACTGGGTTGAAAAACGTCAGCCAAACTCCTCAGATCTCCCAAAAAGACTAGTTCAAGTTTTGAGCAAAGGTTTCTACATTATTCAAACCAATATTCCAATCTGAAAAACGAATGACTAGGTGTTCTCTTTTCCTTATTCTGACAGCACAATATTTTCCTCTATTTTTGTTTAAAAGTCAGCTAAATTGAACTGGTTTTAATAAACTGGAAAGTTTAGCTTTTTGAGTTGTGCTCCTTTGTTGCTATCAGCATTCAGACAGAAATCTTAGTTCTTTTTACGTGATGAAAACAACTGGTGAAGTTTGAACTCAAGTACAACTTTGGCTGCACTGTAATTTTGATTGAAGTTTCTTCTGTGATCCTCCTCTCTTTAATAGACATGTTCCCAAATTCTTTGAGACTTTTGTCTGTTCTTAAATCTAAACTCTTAACTGTAGGTCTGTTCTTCAAGTCTGTTGCCAACGTTCAGTTCCATGTTACCAACCACAATTCTTAATATTTAAAATAATAATATTTGTATATAATGTCAAATAGTTTTGAAAAGCTATCTGAATACTTAAGTATGCAAGATACAATTCCTCCCGTACTCCAGAGCTGTTTTCTGCAATGAAAACACCTTCTTTCCTTTAATTATTCCAGATGTTTTGCACATTAAGCTATCATTCCCTCAGAGAATTCAAATAAATAGCTAGTTTCCTTTATAGCTTCTCTAAAGAGAATAGGAAAGAAAATACCCAGTTTTCCTTTTATCCTTTCTCCTTAGAGAATACAAATGAATAGCCTGTCTTCCCTCTGAACAGAAAACACAAGGTATTTATTGCTATCATCTTAGGAAGCTAATAGTCAAACGGGCAAAAGGTCAAGAACACCAAGAAAAAAAAATCCCTGGGTATTGAAGCAATATATCTCTCATAAAAGGGTACTCTCTGGATTTTAAAATGTGCCATCAAAATACTTAAATATAACAAATCAAACCTCCATCCCCTTGTTTACCTTCTTAGCATTTTGTCTTATGAAAATAAAAGAAAAATGAAATTATTTATTTGGACTCCAACAATAGAACATCACAAACCCGTTTGTCAGCTTTTAATTCATCACCAACTTTTACTGGAAAATTACACTCTCCATCATGAATGGCAAGCTTTTATGGACCTATTCTTCTTTTGTTAATACTGAATCTATTTTGGTTTGAAAGCAGTAGAAGCAGAGTGCCTGCAAGTGCTAGGTTAAAGAACAGAAATCAACACCTGGACTCCCAAACAGCTTCTTTTAATCTGAAAAAAAATACAGAGTAATAAGGCTGTTTTATGTAAACTGTCATAATAGTTATTTGGGATTTTTTATCAGTACACATAGAAGTATGTCTTATTTGGGAAATAGCTGGATTATTCAGTTATCATTTACTTTTTCATAGTCTGAAAAAAAAAAAAAAAGCATTGTAGAGTATGCAGTCATAGGTTATAGGTTCATTATAAATTTCTCTTCATGGAGCCACCAGCAAATGTTTTTTGTTGTAATAATATTCCTGACATATATATACTTATCATGTTATTCATACAGTGACCAACAGAGTCTGAGTAATAACAATTCTGCAACCTTATGAGTATATATTTACATTATACAAAACATGAACGAGAATACCTTTTGATATTCCTTGATGTTAACCAGGTTGAAAGAAAATATGTGATCCTTTGCTCCAACGTACAGCCGACTCCGTTCTTCATCCAACAGGAAAGTATGGTAACTGGAGCTGTTAGCTAGTCCATTGAAATTGATTATATTGTTGGATTCCAACATTTCTGTAAGATAAAGGTAATACTTTCTTTGTTCATATGGTCAAACAAAATACAGACTTACATTTTGACTTGCACAGATTTCATTTTAGGAATTTATAATTATGGAGATGAAACCAGTGAAAGCATCAAGTACCTGGGCCCATGAAAGTTTTTATTTCAAGTACCCAAACCCAAACTGCTTGTGAGATTCAGCTCTACACAAACAAAGGTCAAAACATGAGTGAAATCAATTCAAATCCTGTACGAGGTTTTAGGAGGTAAAATTTTATCCATGTAACTCATCAACTGTTGGACAGAGTTCAATTTTGTTCAATCAATGAGATTTGCAAGGATAAACCTGAGCATGAGCATTCAATAAAAAACACATCTTAACACAAAATCCCCTACTTCCAACAAACAAAACTATTTCATACAGATCTGAGTGTTATGAGAAAGGGGATAAGAATGATTGAGGTAAAATAAGATAAGAAAGTTGATGAGATATAATAACATGTACATTCTATTCTTATACATGCTATTATCTGCCCAGTTTACTGAAACAGGCAGCATGTTGTTCCCTTGCTTGGAACTGTGTATTTATCCATCACAACAATAAACCTAGAGAAGGTAATTTTCCTTCTGTTTAAACTCAAGAACGATTTTCTAATTCTCAATAGGCTTCACAGAGCCATCGCACTTGCCAAGAACAAGACATTAAGTACAAGGATCTACAGAATCCTCTCAACTATTACAAACATTAACAGGCATATGCATTTTCCTGAAAATACTTTAATATATTTTTTTCCATCATATAATATGTATTAGTATAAAATACATATAAAGTAGTACATATTAGTATAAACTTCTGTGAAAACACTCCTTCTTTACTCCTGTCTACCTAAGTTCATATCAGGACCAAAACCAAACCATCTCTTTCATTTCAAGGCATGTCTGCACCAGTAAGTCATCGATAAGAAACTCCCTGGGATGACAACTCCTACAGAGTTCAGGGCCCGACCTTGTGATGTACGGAGGCAAACATGCAGTAATGGGAGCAGGAGTAGTTTTGTCGATGCCAGTGCTGCTCCTCACACAGAGGACAGATGAGAAAGGGAACAAATATATCGGGCTCCCAGGGCTGATGGCTAAAGGGTATAGCCAGACCTCAGCGCACCTTAGGTTTGTGTTAGACTCTCTGCCCTATGTGCAAGCCAAGGAACAGTGTCACTTCTCTTGAAACAGCTGCCAAATGCTTAGAGGTCTAGGATTTACCTGCTAGTGCAGCTACCTGGTGTGACTTTCAGCTTTTCAATAAGATCTCTCCCATTTTCCACCATTACTCCAGTTGAGTGCATGTAAGATAGCATTCCCTATGCTGCTAACAATCAAGGTGAAACTGCATTTAAAAAGAAGCTTCTTCTGCATCTTCTTTTCAAACTTATTTTCCTTCTATTGCCTCCTTGTCCCCTCATCTTTTATTTTAACCAGAACAAGGAAGATGTTAGGTAGAGCTTTTTTGGCCCTACATAGGAGTGGTATTTAGGATTTTACAGAATTTTAGGACCTGCAGCTTAGTAGTCCTCGCAGTTGTTAAACCTATTGTTTACATTCACTTATACCAGGTAGATTTTGAAGCAGGCTGATACTCTGTAATGGCAAGAATTAGTAGGCAACGTATTCAAGGAAGAGAAAGGTAACACTAAGAGTTGCATACCATTCAGGCTAGTCTTGCCCTGGTATTCTTTGTACTTGTTGGAAAAACTCTCACTAGTACCAAAAAGAGTTAATTTGCGTAGAAGAGTAGCAAAGTGTCAGAGCATACACTATATTTTTTTCCTCATTCTACATTGTTTCTGGCTAAGTATACCTGACATGTATATCACAGAATAATTTTTAATACTTGTACTGCTCAAGACTTAAGTTCTCATTTTTTTTTTTTAAATTTTTTATTTTATTTTTTTTTAATGTAACAAGAAGAAATCAAATCACCCCAAGCAGTCTTGTCAAAATAATTCTTCTGGCTTCCTGCCAAGTTCTAGAATTTGACTGTATTGTCCTCCAGTTCACTTATTTGCATTTTGTTAGAGACTTTACTAATTCTCTTTACATTGTAATGACTGATTCAGATGTTGAATGTCGACTCACTGAATAGTGAGTGATGCAGATGATTGATTGCTTAACTCGTCTTAGAACTCTCTTGGCTAGAAATGCTTTGCTGTCATCTGTATCTGATCATTTTTCTTATAGCTGTCAAAAACCTCTGTAATTTTTTTGATCTTTCGTGGTTTGAACTCGCATAGGTATGATTCTGCCCTTTGTGATTGTGGCGTAAAGACAAGTGTCTGCTGAATTCAACATTACATAAATATAGAACTGATGTAAATGGAAATATGATCACTTAGGCACACTGCCACTTGGTTTAAAACAGGTCTGATATGATTTTGCTAATGCAGAGTTCTAAATATTCACCTCTACAGATGGTGATCGATGTTTGCTTTTCTAATATTCATGAAAAATGCCAGATCATAATACCGGAGTCTAAGGTTTATTATGGCCAAGAGTGAATTACATCATCATCTTCACTGTTCATATGTCTCCACAGTATAAGTTAAAAGGGCCAGGTGTAGCTGTGCAGGGAAATATGTTGGTTTTTTTTCTTTTTTTCTTTTCATTTTCTTTCATTAAGAGCATACAACAGCACTGGTGAGTTTTTTTGTGAAGTTACAATTTAAAATAAAACTGCAAGCCAAATGCCTGTTCTCTTTTATGTCTATGGTTCCATTATTCTCTAATATTAGGACATTTCTCCTGGGTTTTAATCTAGTATCTATCATATTGTCCCATTATTGACTTTTGCAGATGACAAGACTTCCAGGGTCTATTGCTCAAAAGATCAGGCCTAAGCATATTTATTCCAAGCAGTATAATTCAGATCATGTGAATTATGTTTCTCTTATCAGAAATCAGGTTGAGAACATAGGTTGAGGAGAAAAAAGTAATTTGGGTACTGATGCTTCTCAGTCACTACTAATTCAGTTAGGATTGAGTTACATCACACCTAAGATGTGAAAACCTAAATAACCCCTGAAGTTCCTCTGCTGTTTATTCTAACCCACATGTATTTCTTCAGTGATGAATACGGCTTCATATGACATTCTGGAAAGGGCTGTTGAAGAGCAAAACAATGGCATTTGCACAATCAATACAAATTAAGTATTCCACTTCCTCAAATTAATTAGTTTCAAAATGTTTACCATCCAATTTCTTTTCAGAATCCAGCCAGTGACTATCGCTGAGTTAAGTGTTGATCAGTCATGCTGGCAAGGTACATGGCTGATCAGTGCTAAAATAAACCAAGATTTACAACAAAGATTGCATTGCAATGCCAAAGGGGAAATGATGAATGCCTTGACTATGCCAATGAAATTAATACCGTGTATGACACATACCCTAATTCTTTTCCATTTTTTGCTGCTGTTGTTCTTATTAAAGGTTGGCATATCCATGACCTACACAAAAAGATAACAGTTGCCTGTACCTAAAGTTGGGTTTTTTTTTACTTTCATTACGTTTTGCCCAGTTATATTTATTGCAGAGATGGTAACATTACTCCACCAAATGTTGCAGCCAATTATTATTTCTCAGTAATTTATCAGACAGCACTTCCTTATTTCCTTTTGTCATCCTCAGCTGTGGCCATGCCTGTTGTTTTGAACAGGAATGAATGAACCTTATAAAGCTAACCACTGCACATTATAATTGTAGTATTGTCTATAAAAAGCTGAAAGAGGTAGATGTAGAGTGGGTGGTGGTATTTTGAAGATATTAAAGACTTCATTGCTTTTTTTATTGGTGCTTACTTCCCACATATATTGAGTGATCAAAAATAACAGTTTGAAATGCACCATATCTTAAAAAGCATTATATTATAATGCATTTTCACTTGTGATTATCATTGAAACCAGATAGAGGTTAAGTTTCTCAAGATTTGTGGGTCACATTCTCCTATTAGCCATCTTACTGCCCTTTCTCTGCCAGTGTCCAAGCTTGAGTTATTTGACTGTTTTCAATATGCCTTTCTGCAGACTCTGCATGGTCTTTCTTGTATTAACTGATGCTTCTGTTGATCCAGTCTGACTTGTGTCAGAACATTCTCTTTGCCAGACCAAGCTGGCAAATTTACAGAAGGAAACCAGTCCCTAACTCTCCCCTCCCTTATAATACATAGTTATTTAATTTGCTAATGGAATCACAACTTAATAGTATGTATACACAGAGAGGGCAAAATTCCTGGAGTGAAATCCATGGAGATATGCATGCATAAGGAATGTAGATTTGGTTTATTTTTATGACACTTTTTTTTCATTAAAGGATAAGCCAGAAAACCACAGCTATAGCGGAGATGAATACAGTCAGGCAGATCCTGAGGTTTGCTTTATCCATGGCTGGTATTTCACTGTAAACCTTGTTTTATGTCTGTGTTCCTTCAGTGGAGTTTGTCAGGACGAGAACATAACAAAAGAAAACCATTTTTATTTCTCATTTATCTACTACCAGGCTGCCTACTCCTAGTGAGAGGGAGTTTGTCTGTGTAACAAGTTAGAAAATTTGTGAGCTTTGGCCTGTGTTCCCATTACAGACTTCACAATAACATGCCAGCCAAGATTATTTTGGTTGATAAAGATCAAAGGGCCATAACAATTTCGAGAAAAATGAGAGGAAAAGTCTCCCAGTTTCCTCGCTAGGATTCAGATCTGGCCCTGTCCCATTACTGGTGACTCCGCAGAGTGACTGGATGAAACAGGCAGCTCTGCTCGTCAAAACACGCTTGTGAACCAAATAAGTGGGTTGCTGGTTGCACAAAATTCTCGACCTTCATTCCTTTGCCAGCAAGGATAAGATCTCACTCTGTATCTCCTAGCAGTAGATAAAAGATGACTCAATGTGTATTATGCCATCAAGCAGGGATTTTGCTGAATTGTGAGCAATGCCTCCCACAACGTCATGCGAGAACATTTCCTTCTTCTCTCGCCAGGCTTTTACTTTGACTACAGAGTATCAGGTGGCTGCATGTTTGCACATGCATTTGTTGCTTACACAGATGCATATTGTGCCTGTTCTGTATATCAGCATGTATATCTGTCTAAATAATCCTGGGTATAAATTAGTAATTACTCTTTAAGTGATTATTTGCTGAATTCTAAGATACTAATTCTTCTGTGCAAGGAAAGAAGTGGATATTTTAACTTCCAGGCTCTACTGTATCTTCTTCATTTTATTGCTCTGAGTATAGATGGTGAAGTCTAAGTCTGCCCTGTCAAAGAAAAGGTGGGGACTGGCAGGAAATCAAGACAGCCTCCAGCAAGGCATTAGCCAGCAGCACTTTGGCAAAACCAGGGATATAAGCAGGGCAAAGACATCAGATTTGTTGTGAGTCTATTCCCCATCTGAAAGAGCCAACAGCTGCCATGTACCCAGAGGGATGTTTCACTAGGGTATTTCCATATAGTAGAAAAGTTGACGGGAACTAATTCAGCTGGGTGCTTGTCAGATGTCTGAAATCAGGTGAGCTTGACCCCACCTCAAGTCTAATGCTTAGTAAAAAGGCTAATGGCCTGAAGGATAACTTCTNCTACACCTCAGATGTTACTGGGACATTAGGGTCTAGCATTTAGTGAGAAGAATGGCTCAGCCACCCATTTTAAGAAAAAATATGAATCTTGCTAGCAGACAATGGTATAATTCAAACTTCTATAAACTAATTAATTAAAGGATAGATAATGTATCCATTGTTTGATAATTCAACTGAGAAAAAAGAAAAAACATTAAAACAAATAATTGCATAAACCTTTGGTTTGTTACTTCTTTAACTAGTCAGGCTATCAGTGTTTTAGTAACATCCAAAGTGTTCCAACAGTTCAAAATTATTTTTATCAATTAACATTTGATTTTATATTAGGAGCAGAAACAAAGACACAGAAAATGATAAAAACATGTTCAAAAACTTATGCTTTCACATAATTTTAGAATTACACTGCTTGGGAATATCAGAAAGTGATCAGTTCTATCTGAAATGAAACAATCCTCAGATTTATAAAGTTTATGAGATCACATAGTGCAGTAAGTGGTCTATCCATTTTTAAAAATGCAAGAAGAAAACTTTTGTAATCAGCACCTTTGGTTTTTTGCTATATTATGAGACAGATAAACTTGAAACTACACAGCATTTGTTGTTGATGGCAATTCAGTGTTATTGTAATTTGAATGAGATAAATCACTGGGAGAAAAGGGAGGGTTATCTTATCAGTAATCAAAATACAATTGGAATAGAGCCTCTCACAGCTGTTCAATCAGTCCCAGCTTTCATCCTCTTCATCTACCTTATCATAACAGTTGCCAATCACCTGGTTCCACTGAACTGGACTAGAAAGAAAAAAAAAAAACCAGAACCTTTTTTTTTTTTTACTTTTTTTTTCTGTAAACCTTTTGTTTCTGAAAGAAGTAGTTCCCTGAACTATATTTTCATTACAATTTATCAATTAGAAGTAGGTAGGACAAGATATACAGATTTTAGTGTGCTCCTGATGTAAACCAAGCATTTTAAATGAAACACTCCTGCCTACCCTCCACTGCAGCAAAGAAAACTTTAGGGCCATGAGTATAGTTTGATTAAAACCAGATACTTGGAAGGAGGAATGTTGCACCAATGTTTTGTTTCAGTTGCACCGGCATAAGCATGAACTCCTTTGACTTCAAAATACTGATGCATATGTTTTTTATACTGTAAAACTGGGAGAAGATTTTAGCTCATTAATGTCAGCGCTATTTAGCTACATGACAGCCCTTTAAGTGTTCTTGATTTGAATAATTGAAGGGGTCACATGATATTTCAAAGCCATAAAACATTTAGATTTCTAAAGCCAACCTGTTTTCTCTTTATTATTTGCATTATTTGTCCTTTTTGTCTCTGAAAGTGAAACCAGATTGTCCCTATTGCTCAGCTATTTTCTTAAAAATGAGAAATATTAACCTCTGAGTTTTATAAAGGCTAGTAAAGCTTGATTTCATATCGATCTAAAATTACTGTAACATCCCATATTATGAATTTGGCTTTGTGAGAAAAGTTATGGTACATATTTAACTACACAGGTATTTAAGCACAACATTGTTACAAAATCACAGACAGTAAATATTATCTATAGAATTTCTCCGTGTGTGATGAATCAGGCAGAAATCTATGATGGTGAAAAGAGACCAGGGTTTGATTTTACTGAGCAGTTATCTGTCTAAGGGAAAATCTGTCTGGCTTAAGACTCAGGGAGGTAACATCTTTGCTATCTCCTATTTATACTGATATAAGGAATGCACAGGAGAAATAATGGAAGTGACGCATGGTACCAATGAGCCCTCAGCTATTAAGTGTCACATCTGTAACTCTCAATGTTTTCTAAAATGTAGCAAAATAATATGGCAAAACGCTGAGCTAGTGAGAGCGGTTTCTAGAAATGTTAATTCAAACAGTAGAAACAGTGTAGGCATATTAACTCAGCCCTCTTCCTTGGGTAATATATCCTCAGTGAGCTTGGTTATCTCACTGTGGCACTGCAGGACCCTAAATCACACCATCTTGTGAGCTAGTACAGGTAAACAGCCAGCTAAATCCCATTTGCTAAAAAACTCAGTTATCAGATCTAGTTAGCAGTTCATCAGTTCTCAACTGTTTGTATGATACTGCTGGGAAAACAGTTTTCAACGAGCAGAACCAGTACTGGTTATCAAGTAAGTGAAATTGTGGGTAGTTGTTGCTTCAAGGGTTACCTTATCTATAAACACCAACATCCTTGTCTCATTAAATATCATATCACAGAGGCATGAACACCTTCTTGATGACTAACAGCACAGATAGATATTTTCCCAGTGCACAAACGTATTCCATTTGGCCAAGTGGGGACGAGATGGGAAGACTGTCACATCCTGTCCTTTGCATGTCCTGGGTCCAAGGGTAGCAGGGAGCACAGTTTTTACTCTTTGTTCCCCAGAAAGCAAGATACAGATTTATGATGCATGAACTTTTTCTCCCAGAATATAAGCAAAGCAGGAAAGGAACTGTTGCTCTACAGGCATGTCTACTTGCTCAAAATATTGACCATGCTGCAGTATGGAGACACCTGAGCTAGCCTGAAGCTCACTCAAATACCTGTAGCATCTAAAACTACTGGCTAAGAGGCCAGCAAAGATTAATTGATTTTACTCTTCAGTTAATTGTGCCTCAACATAGCTGCATATTGAATGACTAGAGTGTTACTTCAGGCTAACCAGGCAAAAGGCTTTGAAGTTAGCTCAGGGGATATGACTATACTTTGTCATAATCGTAATGATGAATTAAAATCAGATATATTTGATGCAAAGATAAAATGTCTACATGCTGTTTTTTGGTACAAGTGGAGAAGTTTGGGGGGTTTTATTTATTTTTTAAAGTCAGTTACTCTTCTAAAGGACCATTATTTTTGAAAAAAAAATATAAACTTCTGAGGTGAAAATAAAAGTGTCTGGGTAATGTCAAAACCTGTCAAGATATTTGGGGACCATTAAGCAACAAAGTACTTAAAATACCATGATGAAAACGCCTTTCTGAGATCTGGACCAGTGAGAAAGTCACTACATTTTTTTTCTCATTCATTTCTTAACAACATTGTTCTTTATTCTAAGTTCCTAAAAACTGAACTTGAAAGTTCAAAATCCAGTCTTATGGTTCACATACCATGGACCACAATTAGGAGTCAAAAGTCTCAGTTTTGTCAGTAAGTATTTTGGAGTTGCAGTTGTGATAACAAGAATCCTTCCTCCTGCAAGTGTATACCTTTTTCAGAGCAAAAAATATTAATTTTTTTTCTAAGTCTTAAAGAAATCTTGGTTTCAGGTACCAAGGCAAAGTACTTCAAAAACAAGTGAGCTAATTTGAAAGAATTAATAAATATGAAGTGTTAAGGTTGTCAGGGTAAATTTTCAAAAAGATCAGTGGTTTTGTTTGTAAGCGTAACCTTGGTATTTGACAATCAAGTTATGATTGACTCTTGGTGAGACTTACGGGATAGGTCCATGAAGGATTTAGATGTCAAATTCAAGACAATGTGAGACTGAGGGTGACCTGCAGCGGGTCAGTCAGGTGAACTAGTACGGACAGTATGGTTAGGAAACCTCCGTGGAAATTTAGCTGCACATGCAAAATCGCAGAATAGAATACATAGTCCTTGAGTTTTCAGAACTTCAGGGAGAGATTTACGATGTAAAATCCATTTGACCTGCTTCAAAAAAAAGATCTTTTTATGCTCGAAAATCATGTATGAAACTCTTGTGTCTGTCTAACAACTCTTCAAAGTCCTGTGACTAATAAGATGCAAATAGTCTTTGGGGTAGTTCTGCTTGTAGGTAAATCATTACATTTTATGTAACAGCTGGCTTAGATGGACTGTGTCCAGCTTTTCTTATACGGGTACAAATCAGTGACCTCATATTTTCAATTCCAGACATAGCTATCAACACTCCTTCTGTTAAAATGTGTTTATGCAGAGTGGGATCCACCCTTCACTTTGATCACATACTCAACACTTTGAGAAACTGTCTTTTCACGTTAATAGAATAGATAAGTAAAATTCATGCTTGGATTTACATCCTTGTCTCTTCTGATAGCTCTTTTTTCTTTCTGGTCCACAGGGGAGGGTTTGGACAAATTTCAGCAAGGGAATGGAGGCAGTGACTGCAGCTAAACTGTCTGTGTAGCTCTTATGCAGATACACACAGCTCTGCTAATGCACTTTAATTGCAGGAAAATAAAGGACTGATTTCTTCTAACCATTGACCCTCCTTGCAGAGAATTCAGTGCCAAAATTAAGTAAGCAATGATGCCAAATTTTGCTCTTACTTTACCCTAATGAAAATCAATCGACTTACACCACGGTTAAAAGAAGCTGATTGCTGTGGTTCTGCAATATGTGGAATATATTTAATGCCCATCACATTAAATATTACTTCAAATTAACTAATTAACTATCCTTTATTTATCAAATGTTTCCAGCAGTACCTACAATCTGGTAGGTACATTTCTGTATATTAAAAAAGAAATTTCCAGTTCTCCCCTTCTATCCAAATGTCATAAACCCAACTAATGACCAAACAGCAGCAAAGCCCCCAACACAATTTTTCAACTCAAAATGAATTTTCTCATGCTTAATGCTGCTCTATCAATTAAAGTTTTACATTTCTTTCAGGTTACACAAACCACACTTTCAATGTTTTTGTAGTTATTACACACTCAAATGGGGAACAAGACATTTCTAATTAGCTGATAGATTAAAAATGGAAAATATAATTTTTACTTTTTTTTTTTTTTTTGGATTCTAGACATACTCCAAAGGGGCTGGGAGGAGTGTTCTTCTACCTGAAATTTCATGACATGCAAGCAAACTTTGAACTGCAATTCTGATAAAAGCAGGAAATTACAGTGTAAAGTGCTTTAACTAGTTTTAAAAGCTCTCCAAAAAATGTCTTAATCCACTTCACACAACACAGAGTTAAGCCATGGAAATACATGACATGGGCTGTTCTAGATGGTAAAGTTGTTTTTAGTTTTAAGGGGCAAAGTGATAAGATCAATAAAAAGAAATCCTTAAAAGGCTATTAAGGTTAGAGAAACGGCCTCTAGCTCACCTACTTCCTAAAATTCAAATCGTAGGAGACGTGTTCTGGGGAACTATCACTATCTGATTGACCTAACCCTATTATCTTCTACTATGGAGAATCCCTAATATGGAAACCTCATATTATGTGTTTGCTTTGGCTGTTGTTGGAGACAGCTTATTTCTCTCTGAGTCATGTGTGGATAAAAGTGCAGCCAGGACTTGAGTCTTGAGAAGAAAAACCAAGCTGCAAGACATGAAATGTAATTGATCAAAATAATCACTGCCTCTCTCTCCTCACCTGGCCCATGCTCAGTAGTTCCCAATGGGACCTCCCTGACCCATCCTCCTCCCTGCTCTGTCTCCTCTCCTCAAAACCTCTGGGGCCTCCCTGGGTGAGTGCAAGTATTTGCAAACAGTGTCATTTCACGCTGAGTGCATCCATTTTCTGTAACAGCATTTTAACCTCTAATACCTTCTAAATACCTTTTGTTTTGAAATAACTTGTCCAGATTTTAAGTGAACTTGTTCATCTTTTAAGAGAACACCAGGAAGAGCCATCAGCAATTTCCAGTAGAGATGGAAGAGGGAAAGTGAATGGATCATCAGCACTCAGGTAGCACCTGCTGTCTGGCTGGGCTTAATGCATGACAAGATTTGGATACAACTTTGTGGTGCTTGACCTCAGAGCACAAGTTCATTTGTTTAAGGATACTTCAATGTAAATGGATTTGTTTGAACACGAAATCACCTGGTGCATCAGGCTCTATTTAAAGCAGCCTCAGAAGGGGATTCAAAGATAATTGAAAGTAACTTTAGGATGTTTTGACTCCCGGTGCACTCGGTCAGTCCCACCTGAACCAGCTTGTAGCAGGTTCCTGGTGGATATTATCAGCTGAAATAGCCAAACTGCAGCATGTCAGGCCACATCTCTTCCCACCTTCTGCAGCAAACGTCAGTAAGAGAAGTGACATGCATACAAATTCCAATTGAAAAAGTGACAATACTGTTCTAAAAGCAATAAAACCAAGCAATATTTTGTTCAGTGAAATTAACTGGGAGGGGAGGGAAGGAGGGGGAAAGCTGCTGTGACTGCCTACCACGCTTCAAACTAATCTGTTCCCAGTTATTTTTTTTAAATTTATTTCCTCTCTCTTTGTACTAGCACAAAGGACATCTAGTCCACACCACTGATGCTAGGTGTCTTGTCAATCTAGTTTATTCATTGCATCAACACAATAGCATCATTATCCTCAGTGTTAGCTTCAGGAAGAAAGTTCAGCGGAATTTTGCATCAGGGAAGAGAAATAATGAAAGTTTTATGTTTCTGAGGCTCCAGTGGAATATCAATGAGATTCAGTATATCATTTTTTGCTCAAGCCACAAAAACTGCACTTTTCTTACCAAGACAGAGAGCAGAGATCACATTCATATCATTTACTTTGGGTCCCTGTCAGAACAGAAGTCTTTAGAGGATAACCAGTAGACTGAAGGTATTAATGAAATGGCCCAGACACACTGAAATGGGAAGCAGGGTTTGCCTTCTTTCATTTATTATGCAAAATAAGAATTACCAAATGTAACAATTTCTGCAAAATGCACTGCTAATTTTAATATAGTTCATTGCTTTGCACTCTGCATTTCTTTGCACTTTGAGTGATTTAAAACAGGACCATTTCTCACCTGAATTCAGGAAACATTCTCCATTGGCACCAAATTGCCATGCCTGCACAATGAGTTTAATGAATTGCTTACACAGGTTGTGTAGCTTCAGTGAAAGTTTGGCTTATGTAAAGGACACATTAAAAATTGGAAAGTTTGGGGGGAAAAGGCAGGGCTCTTTCCACTTACCCTTCCAGGGCCAATGATATTATTCATTCTCAGCAGCTCCGCTGGTTACTCTGCTAATTTCCCCCCAGAAGAATGCTCCTTTGGGTGCAATATTCAAGTGTATATGTATGTCAACTGCCGTGCAGGCTTCCAAATGCCCACATTGATCCAAGATACCATGAGTCACTGTTGACAGATGAGGAACATTCACACAAAATCCCCACTGAAAGTTACCGGAGAACTCACATTTTTCCTCGATGGTCACATGCTAACACATTGTGGTTAGTGGTATACTCCAGAGATTCCACCCCACCCCCCAAAAAAAAAATTAAAAATAATATTTTAAAGTTGCAATTGAACTAAAATTAACAGGACACTGATTCAGTGTTTCAAAAGTAAAGTGACTTTGGGTGCTTCCAAATAAGTCCTAAAGAGCCATATTTCAGCTGATAGAAATTGGTATAACCGTATTGCTCTATTATTTTTAGTAAACTCAAATTAATTTACAGCAGATGTGGATATAACTTAAAGTGGAGTATACTAAGCGTGTCTCTAACACTCCATATCATCTAGTAGGATTTTGATTAAATCTGGAAAAACTAACATCCCAATAAAATGCCTACATGTTTATAATGTTTGAAGACTAAGTAATACCCAAGAAAGACATTACAAAGAAGCATCATGACATTATGTTGCAGATTACATTCATACTTCTAAAATAGCTGGGGAAATGACTTGTCCCAATCATGAAGAGGTTTCCTATTGACACATACATATTGGAAAATCTTCAAGCATGGATATCTCACAGCCTTGAAATCAGTGAATCCTGAGCCTCCATGGAGCACTACCAAACAGTGCACAAGCAATGCACTGCTTTTTCTGAAGTTAAACTTTTCCTGAAGTTTTCAAAAGTTATTGTAACCATTTCTGTACTGTCAAATAAATATTCAAGATAAAGTATTTTGGTTTATTTTATGTTTTCCTTAAACAAATGCAATTCCAGCAGCAGCTGGCATGGCTTCTAATACAATGGCAAACGTTTGGGTTTATTTCTAGCTAGTCTAATTATGAAAGGCGTCAGAGTAGATGTGTTTTCTTTTTGTAGCCATTAATACCAATTTGACCTACTGGGGAAACAATTTCAAAATGTCAACATTTGCATGCCTGAACCCTGCTATGAACTAAAAGGATTCGTGTGCAGAGGTCCTGCCTCCAGCTGTGACACACTACTTACATCCTCAGAGGGAGTTAACACATTAATTTGAACAAATGAAATTAGAACAGCCAACTCTCCGCGGTGGTCAGAGGAAAAGTACCCTGACCATAGTGGCTGACTGCAGTTTAAGAGGCATATTGCTTAATTAAACTGTAGTACAACAGCTGAATAAGGAGTGCATAAACACTGCACAAAAGAGGAAGTCTTCAAGTTTGGAGGTATATATGAAGGTAGTACCCAGTTCCTTAAAAGAAAGTTACTGTTGCCCTTTTTGGAAGTATAAGCTTTGAGATTTAGGACAATAATTTACACATTTGCTGTATATGTTGGTTTCTGCAGATGTATATTCCAGAAAGCACTCCTGAGATTCAGATGTTAACACGTTTGAACAAAAAATCTGGTAGAAAGGTCTGCAAGCTGAAGAAGCCTGCATCTGCTCCACTGCTTAGTTCAACCAGTTCATGACCCTTGAGGTCTAATCCAAAGCCAAGCAAAGGCAGTGGGATTTTATTGATTGTGCTGAAAACTGAATCAAGCCAACGGATTAAGGGTATGGTTCCTATAGGACTTGTGTTTTCAGGAACTTCCTCCAAAACATTTACCCTTATAACCTCAGAAACATTTTTTAAAAAGTATGCACTTTAAGCTAAAACACAGGATCCCAACGGATGTCACTGGGTAATGCTTTTATGCACAGTGCTCCAAATACATTTCTTATCTTGCAATTAAATGTTCAGTCCGATGTACTTTGCAATGATCTGCATAGGGAAAGCAGGAATTTTCTGGTTTGCCGTAGTCTAACCATGTCAGTTGAGAGTGGGTTTTGGGAAGTGGGATTTGGTGTTGGTTTGTGCATGTTGTATGCACGTCCTACTGTCCCATGTGATATTTGAGAACTGTTTCAGTTTCATATTAAAATAACAGATGGCATGCACTCCATCTACCTTGAACATCTGATCTCGCCCTAAGCTTTAGTTATATCATGAAGCAGTTTGCCTAAAATAAATGTTTGACCTAATATGTAGGTCAGAAGAAGTTGCAAGATGTCTCTGAGGATCTCCACAAAGAGATCAAGTCTACCTAAAGTTAAGAACCTAAACTAAATGAATCAAATCTTGTTTCATTCTGCAAAAGATATCAACATTAAACTGGATTGCAGTATTGTAATTGTGGGTTTTTATTAATTGTCACAACTAAGATTAATATGTATGTTTTTTGTATGTTATCCTTACTTTGTTTAGTGTGCAGAATGGTTAGAGCATCAAATTTATCTTTCTTTTTGAGCTTTTCCAGTATTTGCCCTAATAACTACATAGCCCTCAAGTGCTGGCCTGGAAGAGAGAATTATTACTTTGCTTTTCATCCTTCCTATGGCAAAAATCTGAATCAGAAACATGATTCAATGGAAAAGAAGCCATTATGATCCCAAATTTATGTAGACATGGGAAGAAAGAAAAAGAAAAAGAAAAAGAAAAAGAAAAAGAAAAAGAAAAAGAAAAAGAAAAAGAAAAAAACAGTATCCTAAAATACTAAGCATTTGATTTGGCTAAACTAGTCCTGATCTTTGAGAATACTTAGCATGATGAGATATATGATTTCAAATCACAATCCCATGCTCTGCCAAGTGCAGAAATGTGCCTGTGGATGGAAGGTAGATAGGAAAATTATGAACTTTCAGCCAGGGACCATCTAGCACACAGCACACAAGAATGATAGAGCAGCAAGATAATAGTTTAGATATCCAGGAGAGGAAACAACTATCTTAACCTTTTTTCCCCTGCCTCATTCATCACACAGATAGTAGATTCTGCAATAAATGAAGTTGGGGTGTTGCACACAACGTGCACCTCTGATCTCACCTTGCTGCTTTATCCAGCTCCATCTCATGCATCCAGGGAGGCAGAAGTCCCTTAGAAATTGCAGAAAAAAATTGTGTAATCAAAAATTGTGTGGGACTGCTACAATCCCATTATGAAATGGGCTGCTGCAGCAAGGCTTCCTCTCTGGAATTCAGAGCCTGTGGTAGAGGTAGTCCAGACTTTATACCACAGATTTGCATGCAGAAGTGATGTTCTTGGCCAAAAAATTCCCAATAGAAAGAAGCAAGACACTCATCTTGTAAACTTTTGGTCCAAACCATTACAGGCTATAAGAAACTAGAACCATAGATTTATCATGGGAAGTACCAGGTACATTTAATTAGTGTTCAAATAACAAGGCATTTACTATGCAGAAGCATATGACTTCTGCTAGTCTTAAAACTTAGTACACACTCATCTCCTACTTAAGTCAACAGCATTTAACTTCTGATTTAGATTATATACATGAAAATGTTTCCGTACGTCAGAATATAAGCTGTTTCACAATTAGGTGAAGATACTCCACATTTTACTGTGGAGTACAAGCGAGCAAAATGGACAACTTGTAGTTTCATCACATCAGAAACCTCCATATCTACATGAACATCCTAATTCCTGTATAATCCTGAGTGGTTTACCTCTTAAAATAAACAGACTCTACCTTATGTCCTTACTGGATTACTGTGAGTAGGATGTTTACATAAAGGATATAGCTAAGTATTCACTGAACATAACAAGAGTGCAATTCATTCCCATGCATTAGAGCCCATTATAATTTGGTGGCTATATTTAAATAAACCAACATTTAACTATGCCAGCAATTACTATCTAAAGTTAATACTCTAATTGTGTCCAATCCTTCCCCTCCAGAGTGTGGTTCATTGAAATGTTTATCTGCACTACCACTACTCATGGAGTGTAAATAAGAAGATGAGCATTTGGTGTGAGAGAAAGTAAGCATCATTTATTGTCCAGGTATATTAGACCAGTTTAGTAAACATTATGATTTTCACAGCTAATAATACTAATTACACTGCGCTTTACCCTTCATGCAAAGTTCGAGCCACGTTCTAGTAAACAAGGGGACCGGAGTCTTATTCTCAGTCATTCATTTGGGCAGTGCAGAAGTGCTTCAAAACAGAAATAAATGCGTTAAAGCTTCTTTGTATTATCCTAATTGTGGCTTATCTCCATGATGTGAAGCAAAAAAACCTGATGTTATGCTGACCTGAACTGCGGGGAACCGCAATGCTGAGTGCCATATTAGGCTGACACAGCATCTCAAGACTGGAACTTACTGTGCCTAAGCAAGTAATGTCTGCGGAATAAAGAGATGGCTAAGGGGTGACCTAATTATTGTCTACAATAACCTGTTAGGGGATTATAAAGAAGAGAGAAGCAGACTTTTGTCACAGGTGCACAGTGAACAGACAAGAGGTAACACGCACAAGTTGTGACAGGCAAATACTGAATGGATATACAGAAAAAAGTCTTAATTGGAACAATAACCAGAGAGGTTGTAGAGTCTCCATTCTTCTTCAAAACTTCACTGAATCACACACGAAGACCCCTGACCTAATTCTGAATATAGTCTTGATTTGTGCAGAAGGTTGAATTAGTGTCTTCTAATAATAATTTTTTTTTTCCCCTATAAATTAAGTGTATTGATTTAGCGTTGATAAACTAGGACCTAACAAAAAAATAATAAGGCATGTTCGTCCCGCTATTGAAAACAAACAAACAAAAAAAACCAAAAACCCAAAACTCATTAATCTCTCTTAAAGAGATTTTTCCCAAGGTATTCCTGGGGGTAATGATTTTCTTACTGTTAGCAACAGCAGGAAGCAACCAAATGAGCAACGGAGATATGGCACATATGATCCTTGTAGAGCAGTTGATGGATACAGTGGAGTGTAAACACCACTGCTTCCGCATTAGAGGCCAAATGAGGATCCATACCTTTCATTGAAAGAGGACCAGAATCTCTAATGTTGTACTGTAGCATATGCATTTCAGATACATCTGAGGAATTCAGATGCAATTCCAGCCAGATTCCCAAATAGCATAAGTATATTGCAATAAAGGTATGTAGATGTTCATCTACTAATCATCTTTTCATTTGTGATCCTCTCATATATTCTCAACACAACATCCTTTTAAGTAAAAACATTTACAAATCATGCAAACGTGAACAGGCAATAGTTGCTCTGGATTGATATTTTCTGCAAAATAGTCCTCCTCTTTCATCTAAATTTAGTCTTTGGGTAGAAAGAACACATCACATCCCTATTCCTGCTGTTTGCCTTTATTACATTACCACATTAAAGGCCCCTGTGAAATATTTTCATGAGACATTGTGGAAAATATCAGATAAAGGGGGGCATAGGTAAACACCACCTTAATAGTGCTAAGTACACTTCAGCACACTGAACAGATTTTGGTCCTTTTGACTTCAGCATTGCCCAAATCTCACTCTAGCTGCTGGACAGCATGTCCATCACAGCCATAGAAAGCACAGTGAGACTTAGCAAACACAACTAGTGGTTTCATAGTCTATTTTGCAGAAGAACAGTCTGGAAGAAACAGTGAAGGTACTTACTGAGTTCAGAATGAAAAAAACAAATATTGTGCTAACATTGTAATACATTATGGCTATTTAAGAAACAAGGGAATGTTGATACAGAAACACAAAAGAACTGCAGTGTTAAGAGTAACTCATTTTCCTTTTATGGCCTGTTACTGCATGGCTGAACATTGCCACTAACTTTGTATTTTCAGAACATACTGAGTTTAAGAAGACTTTTGTTCCACTTGCAGCCCACATGCTGACACAGCATCTCATCTCCTATTGTTCTAACTTAACTATTATCTGATACATTTGATGTGCTGAAAGATTAAAAGCATAAAGATTCCAGTTACCTTAGAGATAGCAGAAGAAGAATTACTTAGCAAAAGAACAGCTGAGAAGGGGCTGGTTTTGGCAGTTTCACTCTGGTGTGCGTGTTAGACCCACAAATGTGAGTTCAGACCCTGGAAGGCAGGAGCCTTTGTTGGGGCTCTGCCGTGCACTGAATGATCTCACCCTGTCCTGACTCCCACACACAGAGGTATACAGGGAAGAGCAGGCTCAACCAGTCTTAAATTCTTTTGACAGTTCAGGCTCCAGAAAGACTCTGTAGCAATGAGCAAGAAGCATGGCTCATAGCAACAGTTAGAGAGAGATGTTTTGAAGAAACAGATCTTTTCAAGGTTAATAAATGCCTCTACCACCATTTTCCATGGATGCTAGTTCTGGTGACAAGCAAACAGTGACCTTGCAAACAAAAATGGGCTGCTAAGAGAATTCTTAAAAGCATGCAGTATCTGATAAGATACAGTGCTAGGTAAAAAAAGAGTAAAGAGGATTGGTTCCAATATAGTTGCCTTAAACATTTTTGAGAGACAGCTGCTTCTCAAAGTCTGAGTCCCTATAGCCCCAGCCTGATGACTTATCTATTTTATCTAAACATAACTGTACTTCATCAGTGCTGCATTGACCTGACTTGCTCCAAGAATCTGGAGAAGCTCCCAAGGGGTATTGTTCTATCAAACTAAAAAAAATTAATAATTGTGTTGTTTGGTTTCCCCATGTAATGATGGGGAGTAAATTCCATGAGTGCGGCAAAAACTGGGAAATAGATGACCTGATCGAAATCTGTGGCTTTTTTTTTTTTTTGGAAAACAGAATAGGATATGGGCTAACTTCATCATTAGGATTATGGTAGAAACTAGGAATCTTCTTAGCTCTCCAAGTGATTGTTTTACATACTGTAAGGGAAATTTCAGTGAATACATGGTACAAAAAAGCAAATTGCTGGAAAGTAAAAGTTCTTTTACCAAAACAAAATTATCCTGTGGTTCCAGGAAAGACAAAGATTCGTAGCTGCGTTCATGATATCAAATGAAGGCAAAAGGAAATAAAGCCTGACTCTACATGACGTGTGCCAACTGTGGTCTCATAAAACCAAGAAATCTTGGAATGCTTTGAGTACGTAATATTTTTAGAGCTCTAATAAGGCACACCTGAGCTCCTCTTTACCACATTTAAAGATATGTGCCACAGAAGTTAGATTGTGCTATGCATTTTTGCCTATTCCAGTAACCTGTAATTAATAAGCACTCATGTGGAGGAGAGCAGAACACTCAGTTGCCTGTTCGGATTCCTCTGAATTACTCCCACATACTTTTTTCAAAGTGCACAACATATAGTAATGTTCTTGAATTATTCTTAAGTCATTTGGCTAAGAAGAGATGACACTGCTATGTCTGTCTTGTTGAAATCAAATATTCCTCTTTCTCCTACAGATGTTCTTCCTCAATTTCTTGACTTATTGGAGTGTCTGTCTAGACCAGCTGGCTTCCTTCAGCATCTCCACAATTCTGAGCCACAAGGAACAAACCCGTCTCTACTATTAATAATATTTATATTCATTTTACCTATCTAGGCAGTGTAATAAAAGAGAGAAAACTATAAGAATTAAGCTCCTCCATACAAAATATACCAGCTAGAATAAAAGTACTGTCCACCCTGGTATTCATGTATTGGTATCAAAAGTCATATTGTACACAGAGAAGTCAAAATGAGCTATGAAGGAACTGAGGGAATGTTGGTTTCACTCCATCCAATCTGGGTGCAGGAAGAGGTGATGTTACCCAGAAGCCAGATGCAGTCCCAGCAGCTGCCAGAATAATCAGATCTCATATATACAGTATATATGAACCAGAGGTGGAATACATGCAGCCAATCATTAGAAACAATCATGCCCGAAATATTTGTAGCAGCATAATAGCAGAAAAAAAACAGGGAATCAAAATACACATTGGGTGGTATCAAAACACAGGAAGGCTAGAAAAAGGTTCAAATACCTCAAGCTTTACAAGGAATCCAGTTACATTTTGATTGAAAATAATAATAATCTAAACTTACATTAAAATTAAATGCTGTCTGCTTTTAAGTCAAGGAATTTAGTTTGTATGTCAGCCAGGAGTCAGTATACCAGTACAGAACATATATAATTATTCTATCCCAGTAAAAAAAATAGGCCCTGCACTTTCTATACTAGCTGATCTCCTAGAATCTTTACAATTATTTTCTACTGTAGTATATGGCAGTACTGATCCCTAAATACTCAGGCTGGTTGCCTACTAAGACAACGTCTTACCACTGACCAACTACCTAATGGGAGGTGATAGAAAAGGCTGATGCAGACTCTTGCTAAATTGTCCAGTGACAGGACAAGAGGCAACACAGCAGATTTGGATTAGCAATCACTACAAACTTCTTCAGCAAAAAGTTGGTCAAGCACTGGCACAGAGGCCCAGACAGGATGTGGAATTTCCAATTTGAAGATACTCAAAAGTTGCCTGGACAGAGCCCTCAGCAACCTGATTTAGTCAGGCCTGCTTGGGGCAGGGACTGGACTAGACTTCAGTCACAAGTCCCTTCTAATCTAAATTAATTGGTGATAGTGTAATAAATGACACACCTTCCCCCTGTCACTATCTACCAGGAGAAAGCTGAAGGCTTAGGATCCATCTCTGATATCCAATTTCCCATACAGTTATACTCTCTTTTTAACAGTTAACATAGTTTTCACATAGCAATTCAAACCTTCTTTTCTATATATCCCACCACTTCTGCAGCAGTCTACACGGTGAACATCTTTCCTCAAGTAGGAAGGCTCAAGCATGATGATGAAATAGGGTTTTCTGTCATGGCACATAAGTACCTAAAACAGAATCAGTGAGCTAACAAAGCAAGCAAAAATATCCAAGATAATGGCAGAGTGCTGTGTACAGTGCTATGTGTTATGCAACAGAGACTAGACACTCTTAAGACTTACCAAGTCCCACTAGAAGGGAGATTTTGCTCTTCAGGGAAAACTACTGCAACTTGTTAGAATTAGAAACTCAGTGACAGTAAACCAAGATCTTTCCTCAGCTTTCTATCAGCAAAAACTCTGGTAATTTTACTGCTGCTGTTGTTGAAGTAAAGAGATCTCAGGAGCACAAGAACACTGTGGGGGTGGATAGAGAGAAAGCGGCAACTATAGACACAACTTCAAGCAAGCAGGTTCAAACTTTAATGACCTGTGTAGGAAGATAAACGAGACTTCAAGAGAAAACAGCACTGTTAGCATGAGGATGCTGCTAGGTGCAGCAGGCAAGCACTCTCAGTGCTGATGAATTGTTAGCTGACAAAGAGCTGCATCTTATAATGGTAACTGTGTAAAGCCATGATATATTTTTCCTGCTAGTTTTTTGTCTTTCATCACATCCATTTGAGTGAATCCTTAATGAATATCGTGCACTGTTTGAAATAGGAGAGGAAAAATAGCAGGCATGCAATTTTTCCACATATCAATCTCAATATTTTATCTCTAAATTATCCTTAATTTAATAATTGTATTATTTTTACTAGTGTTTTAACTTTAAGGACTTCTATTGCAAATACTGTATTTTTGCAGGTGGTTTAGGTTACCAGTAATTTTCAGTAAGAGCTCTTTTCCGTCTTTTTTTTTTTTTTTTTTTTTTTTTCCTGAAAGCTCTTCTCTATACCATTATTTTGTCTAATCATCAGCCTTCCTGGAAATATTAATCATTATGTCTACTAGACTTTCAGAAAAACCTGCGTCAAGTTTCTTCAAATTGCTTCTCTGTTTATTTTAGCCACAGTCTGAATAAAGTTATTTGAATAAACAGGTCTGAAGTATATCCTGAATTGTACAGTTGGGATATGAACCTGAAATCCAACATAATTCCTGGTATTATAGTAATAGTATTTAGTAGAAAGAAAGAATTGTATTAAATTATAAGTGCTTGTGGAAAGGAATTCTGTACAGCTAGCTATATTTTCCATAGAAAAATATGGTTTTATTATCCTTTCCTTCTGATACAGAATGCATGAGTATAATCTTTTAAGAATTAGGAGAGTTTTGCCATGGCATTTTTTGGCTGATAATATACTCCGTCATTCATGTGTCATTTAGAACTAGTCAGATGAAAATATGGACTTAATGACACCATGATGCGAAATTCGGTGACATCATGTTAAGGTAAAGATTATAGAATATCTAGTCTTAAAAATATAATATCAAACCCAGCCTAAATAATAATACAGTGTTTTGTGGATCATGGCACTTCAATGCCTAAATTACCTAAATCAAACTTATTCCCATTTAGGCCAGAAGAGTGATCATAGTTCGGAAGCTCCGGTGTGAGGTTACTAAATGTTCTCATTTACCATCATTTCTTTGCAACGTGTGCCATGAAGCCCTCTATGTAAGCTTATCACAGACGGACAGACACCATCTTTATGAACAATTTCTTGTGGTCCTTACCATTGCTCTATTTCAGGACACCCCCCCCCAGGAGAGTTTCTGCATTCCTGATTTTAGTTTTCATTTGGTTCTGTATTCAGCAAAGTGCTCTGATCTAAAACTTCGTATTCTGAAGGCTCATCTATATTTACACCTCCACAGGGACAGAAGGTGTTAATGAGGGTACAGATGTAGTTCTAGGAGCTCACAAAACTTACGTAACTATTTTGGCTGCCCAGGGCACACACAAGGACATTTCGAGATATCACTAGATTAATATGGCTTGGCATGGAAAGTGCTTTGACTAGTGGTCTGTGTTTGTGCAAGTGGCTCAGCCTGCTCTGTACAGGGATGAGCTGGATAGAACTGTGGCAAGGGTACCCACACTTATTATTAGGCTTTAGGCAGTGTCTATAATTAAAAACCTACTGGCCTGATAATATGTCTCAAAGTAACGGCTACAAAAGTGCTGGCACTAACAGCTCACACACAGTATTTACTGTTTCAAATTTTACAGGTCTAGAAAACAAAAAGGTTGGTTAGCTAAACAAAACCAGTGTAAGAAATAGGACAATATAATCTGAATAACAACAGCATAAAACCAGTTTAGTTGAATAACAGAAGAGCTTCATTTTCCTCATTGAACGCTATTGATTTTTTGGCATGGAAGAAGAAAAAAAAAGAGCAGATGGTGAAAGAAATAAATTAAGCTGCTGGTGATGGAATACAATATCACACTGAATTACAAAGAATGATGAACAGAAATCCCTTTAAACAGGCACTTACTCTCAGTGTAAGAAGTTCATATTGTTGAAGTTCATAACTGATTATTTTCATTTATTTTCTAATTATTAGAGTTTATACTTTCAATCCAATATGAATTCCAAAGAGGAATCCAACACAATGTACAAGAGATGCAAAGGAGGCCTTTTCACTGGGTTCAACCATAAGCCAAAGTTCTAGTAATGTTCCAAAATGAATATTATTGTAAAACCAACCAAACAAAAACTTTATATATTTTTATTCCTTAATAGCACTTATTTCTTATTGCAGATTTGAAGAAGTGGCCAAAGCCTGGACCACATTTTCCAACTTTCCAGTTTTAATAAAAAAAAAAATTCTATCTCAATATCTCACTTTGTTTATATCCTTAGCCTTTAAGAACAATGAACTGTTACTGTTTAAAATCAATGTATCTAAGAAAAAAAAAATAAGGTGTGCTCATAAGTGAGTGGCCAAGAACTGCTGCCCAGGGTAAGCCTAAATTCTATCAGTTTTCAGAAGCAAAACTACAAAGCCAAACTTTGTCCAGGTGAAGTGACTGCAATACTTTTTGTTTCAGTAGAGAAGCATAACTTTTCAGGATTTCTCAGTCTGACTGTTCAGAAATAACACTACCCTTTTTTAATGTGACCTGAGCAGCATTTGGGTCACAGGCATATTATCAAATGCAGTGGAGAGGTTTATTTATCACATACTGCAAATTATTTTGCCTCACAGTGCTGTCATCTTTCTGTAACTTAATGTTCCCCCAAGTCACAACATTGTGGTAAACAGAAGTCTAATATCAGTGTAATTGCCTCAAGAGAATTGTAACTCTGCCCTAAGATATTGAAGATAAATCCCCTTTAATGTCCGCAGTTCTTTATTAATAATATCAATAATTTTCATCCTTCGGCCTCCAGACATGGTTTAAAGATTATTTGGTAGCATCAGCCCCATTTAGCAGTTGAAGAATGAAGTTTATTTTGGTTTTGAAGGTACAAATCATGGTTTGAGATTAAGTTCCTCTTACTGAAACCCAGTCTGAAGCCTGGCTGCTGCTGTAAACTCCATGGAAAAGTTATATTGTCAAGGCCATACAATGGGCTTGCACTTTCTTTTGGTAGAGATAAGGAGAAGAAATGGATATCAGTGTCTGAATTTACTTTATTACGGATTTTTAAAGCATGTTCTCAAGGTTTACACTGTCCATTTCTACTTATTTTTATTTTAATTTCAGAGAAACTATACTCACATCCATAGAAATATTTTAGGCCTATGTCTTTTATTACAGAGCATCACCTTCCTATTCTGCTTCTTTCTGCATTTCCTCCTGCCTCCCAGGGACAGGATGATCAATGTCAGTCAATAGCTATTATTACCCCCAACCATTAGTCAGCACTTACTTCATCAGACCCCACCAAATGTCTGTATGACTGAAATAATTTCAAAAACTCTGGACCTCATATGCCTATTTTCAGACAGTGTATTTTCTCTATAGCTGAACCTTACAGTAGAAAGAGTTCCTTACTCTTGAACAATTTGTGTGGCAAACACATACTGTCAACTGCATTAGCCACCTTAGCAAGCTTACGGTTGATCTTTAAGCACGTTTTGTAGATGCACCAAATGGAGCTGGCATAATGCCATACATTTCTTGGGAGTTTTGTGATCACAGAGAATAGTAAGCTTTGGCTTAATGAATGTTGTAATGTACCTGCATATGTTTCCTACAGAGCATGACCGAATAACATCTACAGTCATTTTCTACCACCCATGAAAGACAATAGGCTGATCACTGCATATTCAGGATCCCAAAAGTGGCTTGAGTGGATCCAATAACAAACTGCTTTCACAGACCACTGTAATAGGCAGGTTTTGTCTGGCAGCGCTGACTGGAATCCCTGTGACCTTCATACTATTCTCGTTTGTCCAGCAAACAAAGAAATAGCCACAAATCCATAATAGACATCCATGCTGGGAAGCTCCTCTAAGAAAGGTAGCATAATTAAATAGGTGACATTTGGGTTATACAGTGCAAACACTCTTAACTTCAGTACATGCCCGGTGCCACTGGACCCCTGTCTTATGATTGACCAAATGCGAACTTGAGCCAAACCTACAATGGAAGTAGAAATAGCCACCCACAATCTAAGGAAAAATGTGCCAAATTCATTGGGGTCATCATCACCAAAAGAAAGCAAACACCTGCTTGTAGGACATAATTATAGCTTGAGGAGTAGATGACCACTATTATGCACAGTTAAGAAACCTTTGCACTGAACAAACTTTGCAAAACCTTCAGTCCTTGAGTTCAAAAGCATCCCATACTGAGTTCTCTGACAATGAGATACCAAAATCTGTTTGCTCTCATCACTCTTAGACTCTGCACCGTCCTTGGAAAATGTTGGACAGCTTTATAATCTTACCCGATCTCTCTAATAAAGACAATGAGATGATCCCATCTGAAAGTCTCTCAGGTAAATAATCAGGATGATGATCCAGAAAATTCTTATGTGAGATGCAGATAAAACCCATGGTAAGAGATGAGCAGCCCTCTGATCCAGTAGAGCGAAAAATGCCAGAAAACTGGCAGGGCTTACTTCTTCAGGACAGTGAAAACCACTATGCTAAAAGAAACTACTATGTAAGAAGAAAGATTGCGTGATATGTTTGCAAGTCTGAAAAGTCTGGATTTCTGGCAACAGGTTCAAGATTTTATTTTATTTTCTGATTTGCTTCTCTCTCTAATATCCAGAAGACTGTATAATATAATGCACTTGCAGTGTTTTTATCTTACTTTATAATACATACAGAATATACAAATGTCTATATTCACTAGAAAGTACAGAGACTACCTTGACATCTGATTAAAACTGATCTATGAACTATGGATGTGATTTTAAAGATGTATAGTGTGGGCCAGAGATGAGAAGAACACATAACTTTTAAAGGATGAATGAGCAATATTATTTTGAATTGGCTTGTCTCTTAAAAGACAGTACTTTCAAAGGTGTTAAACATCCAACACTTCTGCTGACTAGCTACCTTTGAAAAATCAAGGTTCAGAGCTGCTTTAGAAATATCAAAGGGTATAGATAAAACTGAATATAATTTGAAATCAGTCAATCAAAGAATCTAAAAATTCATTATCACTTTGTTCTGGTTTGCTTAGAATTGTAAAAAGAGCTGCAGATGTAAGATGGCAGAAAACAAAACCTAGCAAAAATTGGCAAGTAAATGGGCATGTTCAGCTCTATAGGAACATGGTAACTTCTTACATAACAATGGGTTGGATCTTGATGGTGGTATAAGAAGGGAGGAAGAGCTGTACAGACATACCCGAGGAGAGAAGTCTGCAGGATTCATCTCCATTCCTGTCTGTCCTTGTTATCTGTTGCTAGGCTTGAAATGATTCAGAGCGAATGTTGTTTTAAATGCCTTCTTTTGCTTAGATCTACAGTTATGTTTGGTTTGGAAAAGCCCAATATACTGATACTCTCCTATGATTACAAAAGATAAATTAAAGACATTATTTGCTGAAAATAAATAAATACAGAAATTCTCAGTGTTTAATTTCCTTCTTTATATCTCAACTCTTTTTTCTCAGCTGTCAGTCTCAATAGCATCTGCTAAAGCTCCTTGTTTTTACTCCTCAAAAATAAAATCAATTAATACTATTGTGGTTTGGTTTTTTTTCCCTCATTCAAACTTTGGGTAATTCAGGACTGATGTGGGTGTGTCCTTTTCCCATGTCTCCCAAAGACCACAGTATGACTATGACCACTTATCCTACAGTGTCTCAGTTCCCCTGCCTACCTTAGGGCTGGCTTGTTAAATGGGCTGTCAGGTTTTCCACACAGAAACACTGGTTTGCATTGTACAGTGGCATCCAGTCCTCATGGGGAGACTGAAATTCTCCTGTCATTGAAATAACAGTATAAAAGTACAGCACTGAATATAAAAATGGCCAAAGAAAATTAGTATTATCTCTAAAAGATATAATGAATGCTCAGAACACTGTTTTCCCTGAAGTCGATACGTTTTCTCCTCATACTAATCTACTTCTGCTTATAATACTATCTGTTTTGTGCTAGAGAGGTCTCCAAACTATTGCCTTGGCAACCAATAAACATTAATCCATGTGAGATTTTCCTCTTGAAATACTTTCTATATTGGAAATGTTATGTAGGAGGTAAATTTCACTGGAACTGGAAAAGATGTGCTGATGATTTGATTCACATTTTTTCTGGATTTTGCAACAAAACACAGCCCTAGATATTTCTTATGTGACAAGAATTCCACTATCAGTCTAATGGAACTGGCTCCGGTGGGCAGGCCTGGATCGTACATTTATGTGCCCCAGAAGACTTGCAGCACCCCAAGCAGCCTAACGAAAGACATCCTACAAGCTTCGCGCAAGGCCCAAAGCAGTTTGTGTAACACCAAGTCCTTTGCTGCTTTACGTTACTGCTCTTAATTCACAGTCATCACAAATATTTAATAGCTTGGTTTCAAGGGACGAAACCCAGGGTTGCGTTTAGCTGGCAAATGCCTGTGACAAAATTGGCCCTTGCATCATTCCTGTATGTTAAAGCACTTTCTAGCTTGCCTAGCAAGATCTAGCACTGTTTACGTACCACTTAAAAGATTTTGGCAGAAATTCCGGGCAAGTAAATGGTATCTCACCTTGGTCTGTCCCCTTGGGTAAGGCCAGCTGTTGGGGTTGAGTCCAGACAGAGAATCGGTGTTGTAACATCAGCTCCAACCAAAAGCTGTGGTCTGGTTTGTAGGCCACCAAAATCAACAGGAAAACTCCTCTGGAATTTAATAGTCCTCAGATTGCACCTCCATGGAGCAGTACTGAGGACTTGAATGACATCCACAATCTCATCTGGACCAAAGCTGTAGCAAGCAGGCACAAGCAGTTTAAAGGACTGATCCAAGTCCACTAGTGTTTTGCCAAAAGCTTTGAACGAGTGCCACAGAAGGGAGAGCAGCAATCCAAGAGGAAGGTGACAGCGATTTAGGATGACTGTGGTGAAGCCCACATCCTAACGCTGTTGCACAATACACACTTGAAAGTCAAGTTACATGGAAAAAAATTTATCCATAAGTGCAAACACTTTGCGGCATTTGTCAATGTGAAATAATACAATACTTGGGTCTCTGAAGACATGGTGTGAACCATAATGTGTGTTATTTCAAAACAACACATAGCCTGTCACTTATTATTACTGTAATAATCGGTATTTGAATGAATCAACAATGGCAATGCGTACTTACATCAAGGAAGGAGCAAGTCCAGCAAAGGAGAAATTCTGGTTTTGTATTCCTTATGGAAAATAAAGGAAACCCTTTGTAAATAAGGACCGTTGTTCCAAATTTACCTCCTGAAGAAAGGTTAAACCCCTCAGAATGAGTGGATGGTTTCCTTAACATTCAAACACAACATGGGATTAACTTTTCAGAAATGTTTTCTATGCCTAGTAACATTCACATATTCATCTATGCCAGAGCCTAGGGGACTGCACAGCTTGTTTTGGAAAACAGTCATTCTTCTTGTGTGACACCTGGAAGTCCCCTGATAATCTATAGTGTTCCAGTCCACTGATAATAACAAGCTACACCTGAAACCACAGATTAAAAATTGAAAAAAAAAAAANAGGAGAACACACAAAGAGTTTCAGGACCAGTTAGAATGAAAATGAAACTGCTTCTCCTCAGCAGCAATGTGAGACAAATATGTCTTTTCATATTGAAATGAATCTATGTAACAAACTTGAATAATTTTGCAGCCTTTATATCTAGAGAACTGCATAACATGAAGATGACATATAAGGGAGAAATTCTGAAGACATAGAATTTCGGCTTTTGAATTTTGTATGTAGTGGAATAACCACTTAAAGAATCTTTAAGACCAAAAGCAAATTATAAAAGTGATATTCGTAACTAACAATACCTTTTTTTTCCTCCCTCTAAAAGGAACAGACTTCTGAAAATATTCACTTCTCATTTGCAAATTAACATAGTCAGAAAGGTATATTTCAAGTGACTAAATTTCTTGGGTTTATGAAACAAGACTGGATATACTGCTAAGGAATTTTTCAAAGTTGGGATTTTTTAAATATTTATTTTTAATATTTCTTTATTGTTTTCTTACCAAAAAGCAAAAGTAAGGCTTTTATTCTTGGTGCTCAGATGCTTGTTTGAGCCTTGAACTAAACACTTCTGTTATTTATCAGTTGTACTACTTGTTCTGAAAAGTCCAGATAGAATGTCATTGCGCAAAAACATAGTCCTTGCCTCTGAAACACATGCAATGTCAATGGAAAATAAAACAAATGTGTACAAAAAATAATTGCAGATTGGAAGCTGAAGCACAGAGATATCATCTGACGTCACGAAGTAAGTTTGTGTAAGATCCCAGAATTTAAGTTCATCTATCAATTCAGAGCTTTAGCCACAAGACCAATCTTCCTGACATTATTAACATCCTTGAAACACGAAGGCAAACACGTATCTCACCTTATTGACATCTTAAAAGCTTTATTCTTTAAAAATAGAGTAAAAGTTCTGTAAAGCAAACTCTAACCAACAGCAGTACTATTTTCTAAAAAATAATTCATTAAAGAACCAGACATCAATTTTTAGTGCTGCTTTTGCTGCAATAAATATTGAAGGCTATGTTTTCACGTTAACACATAGCTGTAGGTGTCAAGATGGTTTGGAGCTTCCCAACTCACATAGGAGCTTTATGAAGCACTGTTTTTTTCTGAGGTGACACAGTTTCATAGCAGGAATAAGTAAATCTGAGAAAAGCAAAGTTGGGTTTTTTCATATTTTTTTTTTTTTTGTCTCAAGGGAAATTACAATATTCCAACATCTGTTTTCGAATTAAGACAAACAGACAAAATGGTGAACTTTTCACAGAGTGACAATTTCAAAAATGAAAAACAGGAATGTATAACTTCTGCTTTTGATCACTGTATCTGTGTTTCTTCTGGCCTGGGTGTCCAGCTTTGTTAGGCTTTAATGAGGAAAAACAGTGCTTATACTCCACAGACCTGAGATGGACAAGTCATATTCCCAAATCGAGAAGCCTGGAAATGCTTCTGAGCATGTCCTACTGTACCTGGCATCTTCTGACACTCAACTGCATCTTCTACACATCATAAATATGCCTCACCTCTAATTGGCCAGCATTTGAGACTGGACTATATGTTTGCTGTTGTCCTGCTATCAGATAAGCCTTATGCAGAGGTTCTCTCAGAGATTTTAATGGGATTTATGGTCTTGTTCAGGAAAGAATGGGGAAGAAAGCAGCAAAACCACACAAAGCTGTTATAAACCTTGCTGTTACCCTGAACACACAGAGGTTACTGTCAGAGGAATATAATATTATGTGCCTTAGATCAGCACAATGATCCAAAGTAATGTTTTCATTTGGATAGAACTGGTGGAAAATTTTGATTAAATGGAAACTTCCTTTTTCATTGACAATTCATTTTGATGGAAAACGCCTGCCTAATCCTTGTAATACACTACCAGACAGTCCCATAAGGCAAATTCTCTGTTTATGCATGACTTAAGAGAGGATGGTCATCAGCTAGGTTGCTTCAGTGCTTTGCAGCTCAGCTCTGACTTATTCGCCAGCTCAAACCTGGGGTACTAATTGTGGCAGTGAAGAGTGTGAACCGGTCAGTCACTCGTTTCACACACGCCACAGATCAATTCCTGTATGATAGTGCTTTTTCATTTACCACATATGCTGAACTGCATTTGACCTGGCGGTGAAAGGTTTCATTTACCATTACAGTCACTTCAGCTGTGCAGTCTCCAGTCTGTACGCTGATTTATGGATGGATGGATTTGCATATGGCAAACATCCACACAGCTTTATAAGTTTGCATTTATGCCAATAAATGTAAAGTCAGGGCTATGATACTAGCGTGAGTAATGCTTTTATTAGAAATAGCTCTGTTTGGAGTTTTTGTTGTTGTTGGGTTTGGGTTTTTTTGTTGTTTTGTTTCATAGTTGGTTTTTTTAAACGCATGTAAGGCTAAAAGACCATTCCATTACGAGTTTAAGACACAAGGACACTGCTAAAAGAACCCAGACCTTTATTTCTTCTTCTTATCTTCTTTATTTCTTATTAATTTCTTATAACTGCTCCTTAGCACATATATATAGGAATGAGCATGTCCCCAGGGGTAGGACTGAGCATGAGTCCTGACACTGATGGAGAAATCTCCAAGCTGATCTTGGACACGGGAACATAAGAACTGCAATATCCAGCCAGATCAAAGCCAGTCTAATGCAGTGACTACTGGGGACCAGCCATGGATGGTTAAGGAAAGAACAGGAGAACAGGAGAAGACATAGTTCCTGACAGCCCTTATATCACAGCTGAAGAAAATTGCGTAGGTTTTTTTGGGTGGATTTTTTTGTTTGGTTTTGGTTTGTTTTGGGTTGGGGTTTTTTTGTTGGATATTTTTGTTTTTCTTTTAAATAGCCTTTCATCTCTTCCATAACTGGCTTAATTAACTACCTACTGCAGAAGGCTCATGTTTGGCTAATTTCAATACCAACACCGCTAACACCCTGTACAGATACTAAAAGCAATGTCCCGGTTTTCAGAAATTTTTACTGTAAGCAAGCTATCATTCTCTCCACAATGTACACATGTATCTTCAATTAATGTTAACACTATCTTGATGAAACATCATGACAAATATTCATTCATTCTTTGTTTCCTGGTATGAGCAAAGGAGAAAAGATCCACCTCCCACCCACGTTCTGTAACAGATTTAGGAATGCAAGACCTTTCATGCTTAAATCATCTACTCTGCAACACAAACGTTTTTACCTACTGAAACACAAAACACAGCGTTCATTATTTTGAAACTTAATTTTGAATTAGACATTAACATTGAGGAACAGCTAAAAATAACTTGCAGCAGGGTGTGGTATAATTTTGCACTGTTTATGGATCTGGTCCAAATATGGGTGTGTAAATAACTTCAGATTTTTATACATTATGTAGGGAAATGTATGCATGCACCTAAGGATACTTTCAGAGTTCAGAGATTTTGGGAAGTTTCTTTCCTCAGCTTAGCTTCACAGAAGCATAGTCTGAGCTTTGCCAGACCCAAAAATCCCTTTGCAAGACGAGTTGAGTGGGAGAGAGCTCCTGATTCCAGCAGGACAAAGAAGAGGAAGGAGTTACCTGTGTTGCATTTATACTCCATATACACTGCCCCTGGCTAGCAACTTTATACAGATGTTTGATGTCTGTGTGGCCTTTAGTCATCATTTGAAGAGGCTTAGAGAAGTTCTTCCCATAGGTAGTCTTCTTGATATATGAACCGTTTGTATATATGGTAATATATAATACAATTTCTACCTTATAATATCATCCTTGGCCAGCACTAAGGAAGTGTTCAGGTGCTTCTCTCCCAAGACATCATAGACATGTTTACTAATGAGTTACTTTGTGGGTTGTTCTCTGATTGCTAACATAGTTTAAATAACAGCTCTAATTAATTAAATCAATGGCCCTTATAGCCTACTGAAGGACTTCACAGCCAACTGCACCAGAGATCAGAAGTAGTGCAAATGTGTTTCCTATTGGATTTTATGCCACAAATTGTTTCCGCTCCTATTTTTAATAGAAAACATTCTTTTTGCTTCCTTCTTTAAATGTATACCTATCATAAAACGTGAAAAACTTTATTGCCCCACCACCCCTCTACTGCATTAGAGACTTTCTGCATTTTCTTAACATGTGACATAGGCCACAATAAATTTTAGGATAATAGAAGTGTCTGCGCAAGTGGCTACATATGAGTGGCTGCAATTTGAGATTCTTCTTGCTGTTTTGCAAAGAGCACTGAGAGCCCATTGACAAGATGTCTGGGGCAAGGGAGCACATGGCCCTGTGCTCACTGTCTCACTTTGTCAGACTGCTGTCTGCTCTCCTGTTAGAGTTAGCAGTTATATGGAGTGGCAGGAAAGTTGCTCTGGAGTCTCCTGTTGTGGGGAAATCTTCTGAGCCCTCTCCAATGAGCTCATGTGGGAAGCTGGCAGCAGGAGCTTTCACTCAAAGTGCCTAGAGCCACAGCTGGAGTGAGTAAGTAATACTCCAGTAAGGAGTTTCCACGACGCCGTGCCCTTTTTTGATAGATCTGGGCACAGAACAACTGCATTATGGTAACCCTATTCCAATATTGCAGTAGTAATTATGTAAAGTTACTGTGCTTGAATCAGTGGAACTTCAAGGCTGATTTGTGTCTAATGTGTGCTCTGTGCTATAGTCACACAGATGGCCTTCTGCACAGAAGCTTTTAATGGAAAGACCTGATAGCAGGGGAAAATGGGAGAGGGCTTGGGTAAGATATGACATTCCTTTTCTCAAAAACTCAGTTTAAGTAAGGTTAAACTTGCTTGGACATATCTGATCAAATTTTATATTGATACAGATACTTAAAACGACTCAGAGATCCACCATCAGACTTGAGTAAGGGTCTTCATAGTGACTTCAGTTGATGTTGTATCCTACTGGGCATGTGGATGCAGTGAACCCACAGCAAGGTAATGAATGCTCTTCTTGTGGCAGAGCACAGTGGAGCTGTGGGATAAGCAGGATCAAGAGGGATTGTTACTGAATGAAAACTTTCATTTGGGAACAGAACAATATTTTGAACAGTGTTTGCCTTATTTCTTCCCATTAACTGAGCAGAGCTCACAAATTTCAAGTGATCCTTACAATTGCTTGGTTTTGTTGCTTTATTATTTCATAAGTGAAGAAGAACTTGTATAACCTCCCAAAAGGGCACTTCACGCTGCAAGTGCCATGTACATTGAAATCAATGGGACTACTCATGTGAGTAGAAGTTTGCAAGATCAGTTCTTTTCTTTTTTTTTTTTTTTATCTTCTAGTAAATACCAAGACAAATCACATTTCATTACAGTAATATTAGTGTGATCAAACAAATCCCAGAGTCTTTGAATAATTGCCTTTTACAAATTCAGTGAATGAAATTGCATTTAACTTTGTGAGTTCTTTTCAGCACTATGTAACCAGACCAAATTAGTGCACAGAAGCTTTCTGAGAAAGAAAATGTGTGCTGTAAATGATTACAGGGTGACACAAGCTATTTACTGAATTACGGAGCTTGAATGAAATACATCATGGTACTTTGAGGCAAGTAGATTGAAACTACAAAACAATATAGGGGGAAATGATACTGGTAAAATAAAGCAACAGTCCCATGTTATCTTGTGATTAAAGGGTAGGTATATAATTAACATCACCTTTGGAGGTGAACTTTACTTTGGAAACATTTTCTAGTCCTTGCGCCTGCCTAATCATAGTTCTTGGAGCTGTTTCAGGCATAAATGGCTTAGTAAATCTTTCTCTCTCCATATATACACATGCCAATTCTATCTAAGTAGACATGAGGTACAATAAAACATGTAGAAAGCCGTCTGGCTCAGAGCCTATTCAGATTTTTATTTTACTCTGTGTTCCTCATTTTTCTACTCTTTACTTTCACTTTTTTGCCTTTTTTGGATGCATGAAGAACCGTATCTTTTGAAGGATACATTTAATTTTAAATGACAACATTCACCCATTCTACCTAGTTGAGCATGTACTGAAGTACAGCAGCAGAGCAGAAAAGTGAAATGCTGAGCAGTTTGTAAGGAAGATTAAAGTAATGATTATTTTGGGTGCTTCCTGGGTCAGGTACTGACACAATTCAGAATAATATGTGAATCCTTTAAATTTCTTCCATTCTGTCATACTTGTCTGCCAGATTTTCAATGAAGGTCTACATCTGCTTACTGCTTAGATCTTGTGCTGTTTTTTTTTTTTTTTTCTTCTTTTTTTTTTTT
>VXBJ01000287.1:448954-461612 GCA_013400055.1 Nycticryphes semicollaris
TCTTATTTTTTTTTCACTATGAGGAAGGGAGAGTGGCTTTTTTAGCTTATAATTTCTGAAATATTAAAAGTAGAAAATGTATAGTAGAGGGAGACCTGATATTGCTTTTTGAGATTCATTTTTCCCCGAGTGGTCATTATTACAGCAGATCTATTTAAGGCATGGGAGTTTCCATACCTGTGAATAGGTTACAGTTTTATGGTGCTGCTTTTCACAGCACTTTGAAATGCAATGATCTTTGCCAGGAGCTAGCTAGAGAATTATTTACATATCTCCCTTCCTACCTCAGCTGACCATTCACATGCAAATAGGAGCTTTGACAGCTTCTCCACACGTTTATGAAACCCAGTGATCTGTCCATTTTTCAACTCAAAATGACAGATATGGCAATGCCTTAGCATAAAGATCTGCCAGACTCTAGATTAGATTCTTACCCTGCAACACTGAATATGAAGAAAAAAAAAAAAACATAAAAAACCCACAAAAAACAAACCAAGACCCTCAAAAAACCCCACAAGCCAACTTTCTCAGAATGGAAAATTTTGGGAGCACATTTGGTCACAAAATAAGTGTGAATTTCTTAGAGACCGGCTGGGGGACAGCAATTTTACAAACTATTTGAAAAGCGGAACTGACTTAAGCTCTTGCTTTTTCCTCTCTCGGTCACCCAGAACCCAACAGAATAGAGTAGGTTCAAATCATTGCACAGTGGATACACACCATGACACGAGGAGAAGGAAATGAAGAGCAGACACTTAAACTGGCCCTGCCTGGTAAACCCTATGTTTGAAGAAACTTGAAATGTACTACTGAGCGCGTGCCCATAGTTTGTCTTCACTCAGAAGTGGGTCCCAGAACAGTTCACCTCTGCACAGAACAGGTTCACGGGCTGGCCCCACATTTGCAAGCAATTGCCTCCTAAACCCTCATGTCTGAAAGACCTCACCAAGTGGTTCAGCTCAGGACAATATTGTGCTTTCATGGTGATTATCAAAAATCATTGCTATTCTACCCACTCGCCAGTTGTTATGTCAAAGGAAAACTTGTCTTAAGACCTAAAGTCTCCTTTTCTGGTGTGGTTTCAGTGTCTTATAACCAGAAACAAGCACACGTTTCCTAGTCTAAAAAGCTGCATTTCACCTCTCCTCATGTAATTTACATACATTGATCACTTCCATATGTCTGGCATAAGGTAAAATAGTTTGTGTGCATAGTAATAGGGGTGAACCGTATTACAGTGAAACAGAATTCAGCATTTATCATATTCCTACACGCTGATAAAAAAAGTTTTTAAGAGAATGGCATTTATGAGAAATGTCCTTTGAAAAGCTGTTTGTGGTCTCAGCTATGGAAATTGTGTTCAAAAACTAAAAGCTGCATTGCTTGGTCTTGTCCTCAGTCCCTTTGGTGCAATGTCAATTAGCACTGTCAGTGGTCTAATTCCCTTCTCACATGCATCATTGCAGTCGTAGTCATTTAATGAAGTTACACTTGATTTACACCAAAATAATTGGTGATAGCTTAAAATATCTAATATAGAATAATAATGCTCATGAGACTTGATAATGCTGTCTCTGAAGACAAATGGGAAAGCTTCTTTACTCCAGTAAAAAGAACCTTCTACATTGGTCTCTGTTGGTCTGTTTGCCAGACTTAGAATTTAATTTAGCTCTTCTAGCACCAGAAAAACTGTCAGAAAACTGTGCAGCAAGTGGTCAGGTAAGATATCGTACTCTAACAAGTCCAACTACAGACTTGTGCCTGAAGTTCAAAGGTACACCAAAATCATACAAATTCTTGTATTTGCTCTGCATTTCTTAATTAATGGCATGAAAACCACTACTTTATTATGGAAAACGAATGTTATTCAAAGCAACCATTACATCATGTAAGTGGCATGAGGAAGTATAAAAGCAAAGAAAAAAAATTCCTTGAGTTAATTCACTGAAGGTAATATTTAAATGCTGCATTTAAGGTATGTGGAATACATGAGCAATCAATTTTATTTTCACACAAGTCAGGCTGATGAGGGGAACAGGTGCTTTCTTACTTATTTTAGGAATGAGGATGTGCATCTTACAGAGGTGCAGAATTCCACTTCTGAATTTATTATAGCAGTTAATCCTCATTATTAGGTTTGAACTATGGCTGTCAAGCAACAGTATTCCAGTGAGTGAGTCACAAATGATAGACAATTAGTACTGACTGAACTGATTACTGAATATTTCCCCAAGTGGCTAAGAAAGGCTGCCCTCGTCCTGGAGAAGGTTGGGAAGCATTTTGGCTATAGAAAGTCAAAAAAAGGAAGGAAGAAATAAAATTTTTGTGCCCAGAATCTGTTGGGAAGTGAAGCACACACCCTTGTAGGGGGAGAAGAATATTAAATACCAGTAGTCTGGTACGGTATGTTCAGACCAGGTGGAAAGGTGAGGAAGGGCCCAAACTGAGGGGCTTAGTTTTGTCTGATAAGCACAAAACAAAAATGTACATTTTTTAACTCCCTCTTAATTTCAAAATATGTTTATCAAAAAAAGGAAGAAAGAAGCCTAGCTTAAACTCAGAGAAATAAGCCAGTATTCACATACCTTTGATAAACAATATTGCAAAGACGAAACACAAAGGCTCTTCATCTCCAGAGTCATCTGTAATCACCTTCACAGTGTATTTAGTGTGAAATAGAGGTGGTTACTACAAAAAACATTGTGAAAGGTTCCTATATAGAATGGCAATATCCAAACTGAATTAAATTAGATATGCTTTTGGGATACTAGGTGTGTGTTTCATGTCACAGGCGCACACAGCTGTGAATATAATTATTATAATCACTTTCAAGTACCTGTAAGGCCTTTGTATGTTGATCAAAAATAAGTTCTGACTGAACTTTGAATATACACATTAATGGGATTATTCTGAGAGTAGGATACAGATCTGAATAGGCATGGCAATTCTCTGACCTCAAGCAATTCCCCATGAGATTACTTAATACCACTTTACAGGTGAAGAAGCTGACACAGAAGAGCCAAAGAATTAATAGGATTTCACATTTATGGTACTTTCTTTGATTCCCATTACAGTAGAGATTTCCTGTGTAACATCAGCTGTGGTGCTGGGTTTCTGTTAACATCCAACCTCCATTTGGAGGTGAAGATAACAAAACTTTCCTAATTTGCATGACTGTTGCCCAGTAAAGAGTGTGAGTTCCAGTGGGGGTTAAAAGAATGATGAATGACACAAAATTGTAAAAAGGATGTCACAAAAGGAAGTAGAATACCCAGTAGATTACAGTTCCATCACAAATGGGAAACAAAATCTGAAAAAATAGAATCAGAAATTTATGTTAATCTTGATTTCAGTACTCCAGGCTGCAGAGAAACCCAGAATTTTCAACATAGAATATTTATTATTACTTTATTTCATGACACCTCTTTAAGAAGAGCTATGAGAAAATCTTGCTTGCTTATTTGTTGGAGGTCATTGTTTATGGCTGGAGTACAAACGACTGGATGCATATTTAGAACAGCAATATGGATGTTTACCACACTGATAACCACACAGCCAAGCCAACCAACTGCAAATACTGCTTCGCTAATGTTTAGAACATTTCAAAGAAGTCTCAACTAGAAAAGGTTTGTAACTCTTTGAAAATGTTATCATACCCTCCCATACATCTGAATATTCACTTGGTCTTGGTGGATGGACTCTGTCACATCTTGGAAGAGAAACAATTTAGAAATAAAGCAATTTCCTGACTATGCAATTTGCAGGTAGCTCAAGAATGTATTTATATTGTTATCTGCAAGGCCATCTGAGCAAGAAGTTTTGATACAGTCATTCATTTGCTGTAGTAGAAGGCAATATGAGGAAAAGAAAAAAAAAAAAAAAAAGCAATCTGGAAGATAAAGTTTTCTCTCCCAGATACCCAGACATCATTTCTGCTGTTCCTCCTACCACTTGACAGGAACTAGCATTTATCACATGCGCCTAGAGGAAGGGAGACCTTGTACAGGACCTAGTGTGATGGAGATGAGACCAAGCTGACCTCCAGATAGTACAGAGCAACACTCATCATCACTGATATGACCCTTGCCTTTTTAGAAAAAGAGCTTCATCAGAAGTCAGAACCATTTCAGATTATACATTCATGCAAAAGTAGTGAAGCTGCACGGGGAAATCTATGAAGGAAGTAGAAGTAATATTAAGACCCTGAAATCTCCTCTTCATCTCAAGAGACTTCACTCTATGCCTTGGCCAGGCCTGGGATCTGTGTCTAGCAAGGGATAGATCTATTGCCATTCCAGTGTCAGCTGGTGATGAAAGCTATACCCTGCACTCTGCAGCTCTTTTGGATGCTTGTGAGCTGTATTTATCGTCTGTTGCCTCTAGAAAAGGCCACTAACCCCTCCCCCTTGAAAGGCAGCTCTAAATCCTTTAAATTATCTCACAGAGCTTTTTTGTGTCCTTTTCTCACACAGGGCTGGAATTTCAAAAGGAGCCAAGAGGGGCCGTCAGAACCAACATGAGCTTTGCTTCATTAGAGTGGAGAGTAAAGGAGAGCTTTCTTTTTCCTCCTTCCACAAGTTAGATGAAAGGAAATAACTACTTCATTCTTCAGATTGTTCCCCGCAAGATCCAACTTTGCACGAAAATATTTATAAGAGATGAGAATTTTATTTGACTGCTCACTTCTAAAGTTTCTGAAACATCCAGCTGGAGAGATAAGCAGGCGGCCCAACAAATGTCAAACAACTTTAAAACATTAGAAGAATGGCAAAAACTTCTGACTTTACTGTGTTTGGCTATCAAACAGCAAAGGATGAAAACTAGATGTGACACAAAGTAGACTAGTGCTCACACGTTTCTGGGATTGGTGAAGATGCGTCTAGCTCAAGGGGAACCTGTAATCCCCCAAGTGAGAAAAGAATGCCCCAAACTGTAAGTCTATTTAGAATTTTTAGAAAGTAACCTAAATTAAGCTTCATCCTGCTCTCGCTATTGAAATAGTCCAGCTGAAAAAGGAGAGAATCAGGGTTGAGGCACTTGCCCTCCGAGTTGCACATAAGAATATATACATTTTATTTGCAAACTCTCCTGTATAAAACTGTGTCTTTTTCTTTTAAAGTGTAGAAGCATTCAGAATGTAACAGAGCTGGTCAGGGGACAGCTTATTGAAAGCTCCAAATGATTAAGCTATTAAATTAGCAAAGCTCTGCAGCCCCAGACAGTCACTTCTAGCATGTGTCACTGGATTTGGGATGAGCTTATTAAGGAGGAGAGACATGGGAAATGTGAGATGTAAGTTAGGTAATTGTTTTAAGAATACGAAGAATGTAGCAGTACTGTGTATTTCTTGCTGCGACTGAAAGTTTGATGCAAATTTAGATAGAGTCACAGGTGACCTCAAGATCACAGAGACTGCAGTCATACATAAATTTAATCAGCTGGATTTTTACACAACTCGAAATACTCATTTAAGCAGAGACAGTTTTTTAAATTGGGATGCTTTGGATCAGAATACAGCCTAAGTTCTTCCATAGCATTTAATTGGTACCTTCTTTTAATACCTTCCCAGAAAGAAAGAAACTAAATGAATGAACAAGCAGCTTAATTCCTTTTACAGTCGCTGAAAAGTGATGAGCACCCTTAAAGTCTCATTCAGCCTAACGGAAGGTTAGCTCTCTGGAGGTACCTTTCCTTCCACTGGCAGTGAAAAGGGCCTGATGTGGCTGACTATGTCAGTGAAAGAGGAAGAGAAAGACACCACAGAGAACCTCCTGTTGTGCAGCAGAAAGGCTACAGCGCTCTTAAGATTTCTGATGCTCTCAACAGCTGTGGCCATCTTTTTCTCTTGTACATCAGAGCACTACCCTGCTTGGAAAAAAACAGGGAAAGTCAAGTAAATGTACTATCCTCACAGTTATTCTCACCATCCACAGCTGTTACTGGAAGCGAGCAGCTAACCTATATGAAGACTGTATGTGGGAGGACAGTGAACTTGCAGACATTCCTGAAGGGAGCTTTAATCCTGCAAAGGAAGGAATTCGCTGAATCGCTCACCAGCACCAGCACAACATGAGCAGCAACTTTCACATTTACTCTTAATTAACAAGAGGACCAGGACAAGCTACAGTACTTCCATTTAAAAATTTGACATAGAGCTGCCAGGGCCCACCCCACACATTTGCTTAAAAATAAGCCTGTGGAAGCCCGAAGACAATTTTACCCTTTTCAGCTTTCAAACAACTGGAAAATGTCACAACCATTGACACCACTTAGAAGGATTTGTTTTCTCCTCAGTCACTTAGGCACTGCCCCAGGTGAAGATCTGATTTTGCTTCAGATTGAACTAGAGTCAAACCAGGCTTCAGCTGATGCAGAAAACATTTGAAATAATGGATCAACTTTGTCTTGCTTGTACTTCCAGTGCAGTGTTGTATGTACATGAGAGAAAAAGCCTGCAGGCCAGAGGAAGTAAATAAAAAAGATGTCTCTCTAGTAGTAGCTGTGGGCATTAAACGCCGTATGAAGAATCAGTTATTAGGGAAACCAAAACCGTATTAAAAGGTTCAGAGCATTGCAATGCATTAAATAAAATCTGAAAAACACTTCCAAGCAAAAAGAGTCAAAAATACAATTCACTCAGTGATTTCTTCTCAGGTGAAACTTCATGTAAATGCTTCCTCTGTATACAGATGCACACGCAGGAGAGATTATCACAGATAACCCATTTACTTTGTAGCAACCTGCAAAGACTGGGCTTCTTAATTTTAAATATTGTTTTGCAAAACCTCATGGAATAAATACACACCTGAATAAACCCTGAGCAAACAGATAGGTACTTCAGCCCTGGTCAAAAGATTTCAAGCACAGAAGTAAATTTTAAGGCATACTTCACATATCAATAGGTCCGTTGAACTCAGTGAAACTACAGATGTTTAAATTCCTCTGTAGGTCAGAGTTTTTAAGATGCTGTAACAAACAGCAGGGGTAAGTGCTGCACACCTTGTCTGGAGCAAACCAGTAGAGTTTCCATTGCTGTCAATACTGCACCTTCCATGAATAATTCAGTCATTTGCAAACCATACAGCACAAATAATTATAGAGAACTCCAGCTTCTCAGAAAAGGGAGGCTCTGTAATTCAGAAACCACTTTTTCCACTGAAATTAAATGGGAAAGTTGGAAACACAAAGTGAACATGTTGGGCTAGGTTTTCACTCTCCTTGTTCCAATTACACTGCATGTCTCAGGCCCTAATTAGCCAGCTGAAAATTTCCCTATATAGGCAAGATCTGAGCTCAGGCACCTCCTTCATCAGCTTCTCCCTCCTGTCAGAGGAAGGCAGGGTAGTCCTACCATCTCCCCAGACAGTTCTTGGGTCTTGTGAAGATCCCACTCAACCAACATTAGAAAGACGAACAAATGGATCCTCTCCAAAAGACTGATAATATTTTGGGGAAAAAAAAGAAAAAAGGCTGAAGAAGCTGTGGCTGCATCTGCCACCTTCACTGCCTTCCAGCCTCAAGCACTGATGGGGCAGAGAGGTCCGAGAGTGCCAAAGCCATGCAGAAAAGCTGTTGGGAATGGTGGAAGCTGAAGAATGGTCCAAGCCCATGCCTAGACTGCAAATGTCACCAGTTTGCCTTCCTTCACTAAGCCTGGGCTGCCCTTCTCTCCTTTTCAGGCATGTTAGAAAAACTTTTCCCTCCAACAGTACTCTTACAACATAGTTGAAACAAAAGTTTGTTTTAAGCAGATACCTTGAAATCTGAGACAAACTCTAATACTGGTCCCAACTCAAGAAAGTCAGGCTCCCTTGCCAATATTTCTCTCCTCATTTCCTTCTCCCACTTTGTCCTGCTTTCCCAATATTTGTGGAGGTATTGGATTGTGAGTTATAGAGTTTGATGGAAAGGAAAAACCACAATCAAACCCACCAGCAGGTCATCAACTACAACCAGACTGGGTCACCAAACTACAAACCAGGTATCATATTTATACTAGCGTACATACAGGTAATTCAGTGCGGTGTCATTCCTCCCTCGCATGGCATGTGGGAGTGATTGAAATGGACAGAAGTTTTGCCATTGCTTTCAATAGGGCCAGCTTTTCATCTGTATAAAAATCTGTCCTATAAAACTGTAAATCAACTGCACATCAAGGATGGAGTAGTTCTCACTATCACTGCAACTTTAAACAAAACGCTTATTTTTAATATGGTTTGAATTGGAGCCAGAGGGTAATAGAGCTAAATCTGTGTGCAATGCTTTTCCAGTTACTTATTCTCAAGTAATATGTATCCAATTGAGCAACAATAACAAAGAAGAACCACACATGTACTCTTACAAAACATACTTACAGCATTTAGTAATTTTCAATAGACAAATACGATGTGACAGATGGATTTAAGAAAGTTGGGTTCACAAAAATTACTCATGTGGAGACAAAAATCGGGGTTGCCTTAGGAAAAACCAGTAAATCAAGGAATTGGTAATGGAAACTCTCTCTTTCTCTGGGCTTAGATGTTTATATTTAAAGGTTACTGTAGCTGGTTCCATCTCTGTTTGTGACATTACCGCCCTACACAGGGGACAGCAAAAGAAAATGGGAAACAACAAACGATACAAGAAATCCATCTGGAGTTAAGAGTATATTTATTGTTTTAAACTTTGCACACTCAACTTGATCACCATCTTTCTGAGAACTCTGTGCTCAAAAGAAGCTTCCTGAACAGAACCTGTGACCTAGTGACACAATATAGAGACTTACAACCGACACTGAAATTGAAGAAAATGAGATTAAAAAAAAAAAAAAAAAAAAAAGAAAAAGCCAACAACAAAGCCCCCTCCATTCTTTAGGAAAAGATTCCTTTACTTTTGATAAATCAACAATGACATTTCTTGTTACTTTGCAATAAGGTCACAAAGTCTTTGAAGGACACAGAAAGACGAGCTCAGAGGCTGAAGGGCTCAACTGAGCTTTCAGTTTTATAGCTGGTTTTACCACATTTAGGCTACAATCCAGAACTTACTGACTTCAACGAACTTTGGATCAGGCCTTTAATCATATTAATTCCCTGTGACTGAAATGAGGAGATAAATATCATCTGTGCAAAACCTTTCCAATCCATGCACTAAGACGAAAATTCTTGGAAGCTTTAAAATGTATGGACCAAAACCTTGATGCTACCTAACAGGAGCTTCACCACAGATTTCAGCTGGACAAGGATATCCCTAGCACTCTCCTTAAATTTCTTTCCTTTAATATGCCACTAAAATCAAGCTGATATAAACCAAATAACCAGAACTCTGTTTTACAATAAACAGAAAGAACCTTTTCAGACCGCAGATGTGGCCTTAATATATGCATTTATACACTTTCTCTTCCTCTTCCTACCCGTAACATGCCCCGTAGGATATTTCTAATCTTCTGCAAGGCTGAGTGACAAGAAGTTAAGAGGAAGCAAGTATGAGAGTTCACCAAAACTTCTGTCCAGCAGCCTGGGAAATGGCAGAGCTAATGCTGGACCTTTGAAAACAAGTGACCATAGGAAATCAAGGTTGGCAGGGATTTAACCCTTCATGGCTCATTTTGCTAACTTTTAAAGCAAATGCCTGAGCTTTTTAACCGTGTTTGACATCTAATTAGTTGAGAAAAACAAGAAGTTAAAATACATCCTTGCTTTTCTTTTGAAATAAAGCACTGACAATTAGCTCCAAGGTATTTGTTTAGACAGAAAAACAATGCATTTTAAAAGAAAGCACAGTGACAGCCACTGAAAAGAGAAGTCACTTGGGTCATTCTGTCATTCTTTTTACCTTGAGTATTATCTTTTTTCAATATCATAAGTTTATTTTACTCAGCCACCACTCTTTGTAGAAAGGCAGAATGAGTAAGTAACCGGGTAGCTTCTTTTCCTAATTGCTGGCAGTTTCAATAGAGATGAATCACGTAGTATCACAGTCATATAGTGGTGAGGTATACCCTGAGAGATACAGATTGGTGTGTAAGGTATTCACTCAGCACCTAAGAGACATGTTTTCAATACCTACAACTCTTCATGCTGTTCCTGTGCAAGGTGTTAACATTGATCTGTGCATAGAGCACTGTGCCGGAAGCAAAATTTGTCTGGAAAAGCACCAGCTGATAAGGCTTGATTTTCCCTGACTACTAATGATAGCTCCGTACTTTGGGATCAATGCAGCAACACAGGCAACACGTTCCTCTTGACCTGGCCAAGCATTTACACCAGTACTTAACATGAAGCACGTGAGTAGTCTGATCTGATTTTTAGGGTTACATATGTTTTAAGTCAAATACGTGATTAAGGGTACATATGAATCAAAGGCCAGGGTGTGCATTCCTGTAGGTCTTCAGACTTGCTTTAAATTAACTATGCATTTACTTTATTTCCTAGATAAGAAATGGGGTTGCTCAGCATTTGAAGTCATTTTCTTCTTACGGTGATCCTCCAATGATAAAAATAGTTTCAATGTTCTCTTCAGATTTCTGTATTGCTCATGTAGGATTGACAGCATACTAAATTTTGTTGTATGATGTACATGAAAAACATGAAAATGAGACCCTTTCTCTCAGCAAGAGCAGAACTGGAAAACAACCAATCAGCAGAGTAGCAAAATGTTCCTAAATTCTATATGGATACTGTACCAGTGAGGCAAAAAAAAAAAAAAAAAAAACAAAAAAAAAAAAAAAAAAAACCAAAAAAAAAAAAAAAAACAAATAAAATGGAAAAAGAAAACCACTGCCAGAAACGTTTGGTCATCCTTTGAAATGAGTTTGTGTGAATTTAGTCAGTATGAGCAGGGGTAGCAGACTTGAGCCACCAATAAACTTTAAAAGGGTAAAAAATAATAAACAATAATTAATTAGCCATTAAACCCCTTTACAGGATATTTTTTACAGCATTTATGCTTCTATTTACTAATCTGAGTTTTAGTGTGATTGTGATAGTTTGGAAGCAATTGAGTTTCTATAATGAGTTTTTTGACATGACATGTAGTTATAGTAGAAGCTTTCTTCAGACTCCATTATTCAAAATGATCAATTTTCTGTTAAACGTAAAAGGCTTCTCTTATGAAAACTAAATGAACAGATTCTGAACCCCTTAAACTGTCCTTTTCATATATATCTTTCATGTTTAAACACATGCAAATATGCATATATGTGTGCTTTAATAAAACGCTGCACATGCTTTTATTTCATACAGTGCATCCAAGTTTTGCAGGTGTTTAATTCCCCCCCCTACCCCGATCTGGAGTGCAAAAATGACATCTGCCTTGTATCAGAGAGTACTTCTCCCCACCACCACCCCCCCCTTTCATTTGCAGCACAAGAAAGATGAAAAAAGATTGAAAAACATATTTCTACTGGCAAAGAGATGTATTGACACTATACTGTAAACTGAGCTTGACATCTATGACCAGGCATGCACACACATGTTCTCTTTTTTTTCCCACTGTAGAAGCAGTGTGTTACTTTTCCTCCCTTCTTTCAGAACCCTAGCTGCTGCTCCTTCTCTCAACCTTCAATAATCTGAGAATTATGAGGAGGCAGCTCTTCAGAGGGAAATGCATATTCACATAGATCTCCCTTTCAGAAATAATGGCTCTTACAGATTAAACTTATTTTCTAGTTCCACATTCTCCAGATTTGGCGAATTCTTCTGAACATGTACTTAGAGAGGAACTATGCTGATAAAGACAAGACTGCTTACTTCAGAGCCTTCTTTTAATACTGGCAGTATTACCCAAAAGTTAATTACTGACAATTGCAGCGTGAGTGGCATTACACCATTTCAAATGTAAAACGTAATCTCACAGCTCTCTTTCTTCAGTTACACCTTCCCCGTGATCTCTAATGAAATACATCAGACTACACTGAAAACAATCTCGGTTCAAATAAATTGCACTGCATTAAACATCCGTAGGCAGTATTTTCTAGTGCATAACAGTCCTTTCCTCCTTTTCTGGACTGATCTGTTCCTTCCAGTTTATAGTTTCTTGGCAAACCCACCATCTACTGCTTATGTTAGGCATCTGATTGTCAGATTTGTACAAACTGAATATTCATGACTTGAAAATTAACCACTTCATGCCTAAAAAAAGGAAAATATAAATCTTCATCTATTGCATGCTGTTTGAAACAGATCTGGTATTGTGGCTGCGCTCCATGCCCAGCCCGGGAGAGATTAGCTGGGTGGCCAAACACGTCTCACCGTTTGAAAGAGTAAAGTCCGAAGAAATAGCACAAGACTGAAAATTACTCTTCCACGGATCAGCACGATCTGGAGTCCTTGTCTTGCAAATGCAACTAACTCTTCTTTGTCTGTGTTTAAACTGCGTGGTACCAACCGCAGCACGGAGTGGCTTTTTAAGTATCTTTTAAGAATTTTTTATATTTTTTTTTTCAGAGGTTTCTCCTAATGCCAATTTCCCCTCCGAAAGATAAGGCAAAGCAGGGAGGAAGGTGGGGAGGGAGCGACGGGGCAAGGAGGAGAGGTTTTGAGGCAAACCGAGAATGAGAGAGAACAACAGACTTACCTTTATAGGATAATTTGAGCCTTGGCACGTTATTCTTCACATGCTGGCAGTTCACTCTTCCTGCTAGTAATACTCCCAAGGAAAGCAAGGCAATCCCCCTGAG
>VXBJ01000287.1:461883-489459 GCA_013400055.1 Nycticryphes semicollaris
AAAAAAAAAGAAACACATCGCGGCAGAGATTAGAGGAGGGAGCAGAAACATCCACCGAGCTTGGGAAAGGCACGGAGCTCTACATTTAATGTCATTGTTCAGGTTGTTGGGCTTGGATTTTGATGTTGGTTTTTGTTTGTTTGGTTGGGTATTTTTTCACAATTTCATTTTACGTTTCTAATTAAAAGATGTACGCCCCCCTTTAAACACAACAGCAGCGCAACACAACCCCTAATGTTGTTAACGCACACAAATAACATCTCCTGCCCATAACGTAATCCTCTTCGGGTTGCTCCCAGTTAAAAAACAAGTAACAAAGTCTGCCATCAGCATAACTTTACCACCGAAGCTTTTAAAGCCTTGTTAGGGAAGGTTGCTGTAACCCTCCCGCCCTCTGCACCTCCTGCACTACTCCAATTCAGCGAAAGAAATTCCTAGTAAAGCCCACTTCAACAATCAGTTCAAGACATGTACAGGTCTGGAGGGGCTTATAAATTACTCTGGAGTATTCTCTGAAGTGTTCTTGTAAGTTAAAAACGTTCCAAACCTTCCAATTTCTGGGACTGTGGGATTATTACAATCTTATATTTTTATGCAATGAAGCCAGATAATGATTTCTGTTTGTTTGTTTAAATAAACGGACACACAAAATCCCCAGAGGTGTTCTAAATACTAAGAAGCTGTAAATACAAGCATATAAGCAAACTTAAGCTCTCCCCTCCCACACATCTGAACAACCCCCTTCTAGTGAGTGACAGTTTATTAAAATTTCCCGTGCTGTGCTGAATATCAATTTAATGTGCATTTTGGAATGTAATGTCTTACACAGATATGTACCTTGTATTACATTCCTAATGCAATATTGACAGAAACACTGGCAATCGACTTTCTCAGAAGGTTGGCATCATCAAACAAGTGTGATGACCCCGCTTTATTTTGTTCTATACTTCTCCAGAAAAAAGAGTTTGTGAGTGTTTTATGGTGATGGAGTCCACAGTATTGCAATGAGGTCTTTGCCTTCTTTTTACCATTATTTACTGCAGGTTTAATACCAGTTATCTAGTCACACTGGCGATGATCGCAATACACTCTGAATTTTACAGAACACAGCATCTCTTCTCTGTGTTCAGACCTAGCTGCTAAACCATTATCTAAAAAACAGACTTAACTTTGAAACTGAAGTTCATAGTTGAAAATGCTGGTGTCAGTGTGGTTCTAATTAAAATCTAAAGACTTGTGCAGAACAAGGCTTGATGCTATGGTAAAACAAGGGCTAGAATTCTGTCATTGCTGCTTTCAGTGCTTAATGTTCACACACCAGTGGAAAAGAAGGGGCTTTCCCCCTCTCCTCTTTAACAAATTCTTCTGCTTCCTGAGCTTAGTTCATTAATCCCATGGCATTGTATCTGCCAGATTCAGCAATTCTATTGATCAGCAGCATTGTTAAGAAAATAAAATCTAAAAATAATGTTGATTTTGGTCATTCCCACACTTGTTATCCTGAGCATTTTCATGCTCCAGGCAGTGGATTAGAGCTTGAAAATGACAAGAGACGCCTGTCTGTTTTCCATGGATTACTTGCTACAGACATTCACTCTGCAAAGGAATTCATGTCACTTTGAGATTATTTGGAGAATTGGCCTAATGAATTATCCTTTTGTATTGAGCAAACAATTAGAAACAACACACAAAAGATGCACCCTATTCAGAACTTTATAAAGCACCTCATTTTACAATGATGTTGTTACACTCAATTTACTTCTGGTTGCATAAAGAAGGCACGATTTTTTTTTCCTTATATGAAAAAGAGAGTACAAAGCTAAAATTTTATCGTTCTAATGTGGAATGAATGTGTAATGGTGAAGACTATTTTCCAACAACCAAGTAAATAAATCATGGCCCCCAGACAATATATATTTTGCCCAGAAAACATATGGGTTAGATACAATCAGTGCTAACTTTTCCAAGATTGCCTTTTGAGAGGTAAAATACAGCATCTTTTTAGGAGAGATGAGACAGACTATCCTTTTGCATCCTTCATGTGAGAGACCACTCAGGTTTTGCCTTCCTCTGTGGGATGTGCCAGCCTAAAGACAGAGAGACTGGTAGAAACTGATCCTGGGGGTCGTCTTCCTGCTATTTAGCTCTAAGTAGTGCTAATCAGCTAGTCAGGATAGCATATGCTACACCCCCTTATATGGAGAGGGGCAATGGCAGCACTTCAGTGGTGCTTGAAGAGGCTTTGTGTCTCAAAGACACCCATGGCCATATGTTCCTTCTGCCAAGGAGAAACTGGGAACTGGGCTCTGTTTGGAAGGGATGATTTGGCCAACGCTCCTATGGCAAGTGCCAGAAACGTCAACTCTGGGAATTTAGGGTGAGCAACAACTCACTTTCAAATGACAATCTATTCACCTTTTTTTTTTCTTTTTTTTTTCTTTTTTTTTTTTTTTCCTTTTTAACTTTGGTCTTTCGAAAGAGACCTAGCTGCTGAGTTTAGGAAGAGGGGAAAAGTAAAATCCAAATGCCCTTCACTTCTTCAAATAAAATCCTTCTCCTGAAGAAGACCACAGTTATTAGCTCAATTAATTAATCCATTATTGCTCAGCAAGTTCAAAAGTAACAAGAGTTCTTCTGCATGGTTGCCGCTATTTGTTGCAGATTTTATTTTTATTTTCTATAACAGCATTTATATGACATTCTATATAGTGCTTTACATCTTAAAACCCAGACAAGCACTTGTGGGCTCTGTTTAACATTTCTGGTCTCATGCTGTGTGGCATTATGATTTGGAGTTTTTTATACCACCTTGCAACGTGTGCAGCAGCTTCACATTGATAGATCCTACAAAAAGTTATACTTTGGATGTGTCTGGACTGTTGAACATCCATGAAAAGTTACTCTTAGTTATTCTTTCAGTCACTTACATGTTGGCACCTTTTGGTGTTTCTCATTACTCAGAAACAGTATTACTTGACTCATGATTACTTCAAATCTTCTTGCTGCTGCTGTGATTTTTATACTTAGCAGCTCTTGAAAGCTTAACTGCTCTCAGAAAGTCTTTAGTGTCCTTTAAAAATGTACTTATGTACAAAATCGTTTCCTGTGTTTTAGATGAGTCATTACTTGTTTATATTGATGTGATCAGGTCCTTCTCAGAACTACACAGGAATTACTAGAATCTGGTTTTGATATGCAGTACTAATCCAGTAATTTTTGAGGGAAAGATTTCTTTGGTTGAGTGTGCAATTTCTGGTTAAAATCAGAGAAAAAAAAAAACTCTCTCAAACTGTATCTGATTGCTGAAAACCTCCCTAGAGAACACTCTCCTGTAGGAAATGTGAAATTTTAACTCAGATATGCTCCCTGCTATTTTCTTCCGTAGCAGGTGAGTTGCTTGATAAGCGCAATATTTACAATACTGCAAAGGGTCCTTTTGAATTTGCTCCAGTTGTATATATAATGATACCTGTAACGTGCATTAGAATAACTGGATCATTATTAACCCAAAAGGAGGATCATTCTAGAGCCCAATTATAAGTGCATTTGTCATGTGGTGTGTGAGAAATCCAGGATGCAGTTTCACAACACATTGACTTCAGAAGCAAAATCCCATTTACGAATATTCAGACATCAGCTACTGCAGTTTGCTTTTATGTCACAGACTGCCACTCTCTCACTTGGGACACTACAGACTTTTTGTGGGGTCATACTAGAAACATGATTAAAAATGAATGTTTAAGAATAGGCCTTGGAGGGGGTATTAAAAGAGTTGTCTTTCATCCAGATGCAGTGCATGCACCAGCTAATGGAGCAGAGAGAATTGTGAACTGGCATTGGGGAGTCGGGGAAAGCAGCAGTGCAGAGGAACTTGGGATGTTGGCCTCATTTCTGAAGGCAACGTGTCATGAAGCTCTGCCTCTAGGTTTCAAGAATCTAAACCTAGAATCTATTTGACACAGTTGTTCTCCCTTTTTTTAAAGAAGTTAAAAAAAAAAAAAAAGAAACCTGTAAAAGGCCTATATAGTGAAGAAAAATGTTTCTGATTTCCAGACCTGCTGAACTGAATATCAGCTATTATTTTTACAGTGTTGATGATTATCACATTAGCTCAAGAGGTTATAAATAGCTGCTTCCACCTGGATTTTAAAGGATTTAAAATTCTTTGGAGTGACACTTTTTAAGTTCTGAAGCAATCACGGTGCAAAGTTACTTAAACATGTATCAGCAAAAAGGGAGTTGAAGGTGTAGAGTTTAACATTTTATCAAGCTGGAGTTGGCAAAGTCACAGGTTTGCATCTAGATCTGGAAATATTCTTGTTGTTGGAAGTCTAGACATGTCTTTCCCCAGCGCTCCCTTGGGCTATGTTGCATTTGGTAGCCTTATTTGAATCTCCTAAATCTACACAAATCCTTAACATTTCTTATTATTGCATGTGTTCGGGTTGCTAACCACGCTAGTTTGTATCTGCGTTGTCTCAACAACACTGCATCTTACCATCTTGTCACAATCAGCTTTTCCTTCATTTCTCAGGACTAATGAGACTGTACTATATCTGATGCTTGTACTTTTGGCAGCATAATGGGATCTGTATCAGTATGATGTGTTTTATTCACAATGCTTTCAGGTCTATTAAACACCTCATCAAATTCTTCAAAAATATTCTTTGCATCCTGTTCTGTAGACAGGTTATAAGCCTATCTGAACAGCAGCATTTTCAGATAGCTCTTCAAAACTTAACAAACCTTTGCTATTCTCTTGGCCTCATCTCATACGCAAATGTATGGCAACCCATGGTAAGAAACCCACCTTAATAGCTCAGTGCCAGGCATGTGATATTAATAAGAGTTACGAAAAGCTTATTTTCTCCAGCTCTTAGTATGGATCAGTAGCTTCTGTTTCCAATGGATTAACTCTGGGGTAGTCATCCAAGTTGAACAAAACTTCCAAGTCTATTAACTTTCAAATACAGAAACTTCCGTCCCTCTGATTGCCTATGTTTATTGGCTGTTGGGCCTTCGTTGAGGAAATACTGGCAAGGACATATGTTTTTTTACAGGAGATGAGGGAAATGCAAAGAAATATTTGATGCTTTAATTCTTCAGAGAAAAGCCAATTTAAGAAAAATCATTATAAAAGGGAAAACAAAGAAACAGCAGCCATGGCTCCTTAAATTCTATTCCAGGCCTGACACATTTAACTTTTTTGAGGGAAATCTAATCACGCCGGAAGGTCTTCTCCCAAATGACCAGCTGCAGAATGACTTGCTCCTTTAACCCAACATATTTAATTGTTGACGGATCCCTGAAAATGTAGATAGTAAACCAGTCCTGTCCTTTTCCCCACTGCTGGCTGAAAAGCAGATTGCAAGGTGCATTACACACAAATGTGTTACAGATTCAGTTATTTTGGCATTCAAATCCAGTATTGGCTTTTATCACCCGTGCTTTTTTCGAAATTGGAACAACTAACAATGCACAAAACATTTTCTGGTAGAAAACCAAAGAAAATACTACAACTCAGAAAAATAAGACATAGATCAGTATCAAAATATGGTTTTCAGGATTTTCTATTTGTCGTTGAAAGTCCTCTTATGTTCTGACTTGCATCTTTAGACCCCTGTATACCTTTTTGAGGTCTGATCTCAAGGGATTTGCTCAGGGCCACACACTAAGACATTAACACGACAAGAAATTGATCCTCAGTTTCTCACATACTGTACCAACAGTCACATCCCTACCTCTTCATTTGTCATAGTATGCAAGTCATTCCTGTCAGCCCTAAAAGTCCCTCCTTATCACTCCGTATACAGAAAATCCCCAGTTCTATTGTATCTGGGATCCATCATGGCCAACCTTTTGGCCCTATGTAATTTTGCTTAGTAACCTTTACTGCCAACTGTCAAAGACTTGAAAGACAGCACTATCTTGTGTGCTGCACATTCATCACAGGCTTTTAAATAGTCCAGGTGAACTGCAGCAAACCACAAACCAAAAGCGTATGCAACATCTGCTATGATCATTGTTTTTTTCTGGACCTTTCTTCTCTCTCTGTTTTTTTTTTTTCTTTTTGTTTTGTTTTTTCTTTTTTCCTTCTTGTGCTGAGTGGTTCATTAGTATATGACAAAGACATAAGATCAACAAAACTGTATGCACAGGCTGCCACCTTCATCCATCTGCCTTATTTGACTTTCTAGACTGAAAAAACCTTTTAATGAGGATGGTTTTTTCATAGAAAAAATTTTAAGTCTGATTCTGTTGAACAGAGTGTGTGGGTGCAAATTATCTTTGGAAGATCAAACAATATGCCACAAAATATAGAGGCCAAAGAGTCAGTTTATGGCATCTGATGCCAAAACTGATAGCTATTTAATCACAACTCAGCCTGTGGAAATCAGGAATGGTAGGTAAACTGTGACAGCTTAGGAAAACTTGGTTGAACTTTCAATAATTTGAGCTCTGTGAATGCTTTTAGAGTCAGGAATACCTAGAAGTGTGTGCTAGAAGTGGAGAGGGAGGAATTCAAAGAAAAATAAGCTTCAAGAAAGTATTAACTAACTCTCTCTTTCCTTCTCTGAATCCCCAGTGAATAGGGATTTCAGTAGGGGAGGGGAACTTTACCCCTGCTCTGGACTGAATTTGTAACTGTTTCAGAAAACCTTCCCACTACATTATTTTCCTATTTGTTTCTCTGACATCACAGCTTGTGATATTTAAGAGGTAAATACAGACACAGGAAAGAAAAATTCTTTCTGTCTCCCGAAGTGTTGAAATCCAAAACAAAGTTAGGATGGAGCTGAACCAGTCAGTCACATAAATCTTGTCTGGAAATTTAAATGTAGGTTGAACACATGCACACACATATACCATTAGAGCAATTTTCTAGGAAAATAACCAAAAATAACCAAAAAAACAGCTCACTTTCTGTTTCTCAGGCATTCTAGAAATACTTTGGATACTTTGCTGCTTTGACATTTGAACGTGTGCACAGAGAGCATGAGTACAAAAAGCATCAGGTAATAACACACACATCCCTGACTATAACGAGTTTTTCTACCAGCACTTGGGCTTGGTGGAAGTGCAGTCGTACCTAAGGCTGAGCAGTTGCAGCCCATCTTCCCTTGTTTTTCGTCTCTCCAAGCAGGATATGAAGCTGCAGCTTCAGTGCTTAGAGCTCCCTGGAGCAGCTCAGACGGGGACTGAGAACTAACAGCAGTGGTAAAGGTGGTAAAAGTGGTAAGGGAAACATATGGGCAGAGGTGGGGAGGAGCATTGCACCACGGCAGCCTGACACCCTGTTGGAGATCACAGGGTAATGGAGATCTGCTGCTCTGGAAGAGAAAGAAAGACAAAGATGCTGGTACTGCCAGTAAATATTTCCCACGACAATAGAAACTCTTAATTCTGGATGAGAATTAGCTACTTAGCAACAAACACCTTAGTGACTTGTGATCAGACTAGGAAGGAAACAAAAATAATCGTATACTAATAAGCCAGGTATTCTGTACATGAAAAACAATTTAACTCAAACATATTTTATATTATACCAAAATAGTTATGGAAAAAGACTGGACTCATACATGCACACTATCTATGTGTATACATAGAGATGATACATGTTGTATATGAATAGTATAACAAAATTAGCATAATAAGGCGTCTTCATTTTTTTCTGACATTTCACAATATCTCACAGATTTTCTTTTTTATAATTTTTGTTTGTTTCTGTTTAAAAATTATATGAATTATGTACCGGTTTCATGAATCTCCCAGCCAAATTCCAGAGTATTTTTTAAAACTTTACATAACAATCTTATAAACTATAAATATATGTCTATGAAGGATGCTTTTCTCCTTTCATTTTTTAAAAAAGATTCTTTCATGTTTATCTCTACCTTCAAGTGAAACAGAACAAGAATATGTTCATAAAGACAAAAATTCCATTGTTTATACTGATCAGCACAGACTAGGCAATGAGGGGGAAAAAAGGACGCATCTGTTGAATACAAATGAAGACAGCAGGTTGGTGTGTGGGTACTTAGGTTCTGAAGTTACTTGTCATTTGCTTTTAGTGGCTGAAAACTCACTCTCCTCCTCCCCCCCTCGCCAAGGGACAAAACTATGGAAAACATGGTGACTTCAGGAAGGTGACTTTACATGTAATTGCAAAAGCTGATGCATACAAAGCCCAGCATTTACCAGTCTGAAGCACCTCGGACTAAGTTCACCAACAATTTTGTTTTAAACAGTCTCTTTTAGCTGCTGTTAAAGAGCCTTGAATCTGCTTGCATGACGTTGCTAACGACAGGGAACAGTGTGCTGAAGCCTAGAATTAGTGCCCTTAAAGGGTTTATTATGATGGCAAAACCAACTGTTAGGAGAGCTCCCTTGTGCCCAAAAGGTCTATATTGTGCTTCAGCAAAGCGGGGGGTTTCACAATAAATTGTGAAAATTGGAAGAAGAAGAAGAGGAAAAACCCAGCACCCCAGACTTCAAACAAATCTGGCTCTCCATTTTTCTTCCAAAGTGTTGAACGATACATGACGTCATGTGATGTGTGGTAATTCCCCCTTCTCTATTTTGAAGAGAATAAACGGATTCTATTTCTGAGAAAATGTGTTAAAGCCAAATTTTACTCAGCTACCCTGATGTCAATCCCAAGCAACAACAATTCAAATGCAATTCCTCTGGATTCACACTGATGTAACGGAGAACAGAATGTAGTGCTTGAAAAAGCAGCTGTCACCTTATGGAAAACTTTATGAAATATCTTACTTGGAAACAAATGTTCTTCTGTGCAGTCTATTTCCCTGTACTTCTTTTTCTCATTCTTTCTTTCTGAAGACAGTTCTTTAAAACAGAATCGCTGTTGTTTCTTAAGAATTTATCTGCTTCTGCACTTATTCCCCACCTGACATCATAATCCTCTGTTTGTGACATAATAATTTTTACAATAGCCAGTTGAGACTCTACAAGCTGGGCTTAAAATCTAATCCAAAAAATGCTTTTTACCCTGATATCTTACAAAACGTCATATCAACTTTCAGCTCAAGAGATAATAATTTCAACCAAGTGACATCAATTAAGTTTTCATACAAAGGAGTGGTACAGTTGATGTAACTCCCTAGAGATAATTCCCTCTGGAGTTTACAGTTTTACGATTTGACCTTTAGAAATATTTCCACTCTCTGTCCAATGCTTGGTTATGCAATTCTAATGATTTTGCTGAAGTAGAAAACATTACATATACAATTCAGTCCAGTCTCCCACAGGAGTTAAAAGTCGCAAGAAGCAGAAGCTTAAGAAAAGGAAAATCAAATGCAAATATATTTCTCATTAATTGTTTCAATGAATTTCAGATACCATAATGATTTATGAGAATAACCTGAAAAGCAATATCCATCTTGACAAATGCTGAGTATCCTAAAGTTTGCAGTCTTATATTTGAGGATACAGTTTGATCCTGTATTTTTGCTCTGAAATTCAGTGGTTTCTCTGTTCATCCTACCATCTTTGGCAGCTTTATCCAGAGTTATTCATAGGTTTCAAATTATGCACATGCTTTGCTGGATCGGCACCCAAGTGTGCTGAGATTTTGTTATGGGTAGGACAGCCAGTGCAATCCAGAGTCAGTGAGAGCAAATTTTGGGGTATTTTTAGTGCACTTTGGACTTTAAAGAAGGACATCCAGGACAAAGAGGAAGCTAGGGGAACAGGTTATCAGATGCTGGGTAGCCTGAACCTTCTTTTCCTGGCAGCTGAAAACACTTGAAAAATGGCAGACTATGCCTAAACTCAAGCCTGATGACTAACTCAACCAGACGCAGGATCAAGATTTCTTAAGTGTCCAAGTTCTGTATTTAAGCTGACCAATATCCACAGATTTGAGCTGTTTTTCTGTTTGTTTGGTTTTTTTAAAAACAGATATTAAACCATGGATTATTTAAATGATTGCATTTAAATATATTTTTTCTTTAACAGAAATTTATAAAGAAATCACTTCCACAAATATTTTGCTGTTTATAAGATGTTAAACATACAAACCAACAGGTGGAAGAAATAAACTAATATTTTGCCAATATACTGTACTGCAATTTTTATCCTAATGTCATTATTTCTCATTAAATCGCTCAGAAGTTCCCACCCTTTCACGAGTTTTATCTTCCCAAGTCAAGAGAAATCTGTCTGGTGAAGGAGTTATTTTCCTTTTGGTAAAATGTCCTGCTATGGTAAAATGTTCCATCTGGATTGCCCAGCTATAGAACTGTAAAAGTAAATTTCTCTGTGCTATCATCTCCTTGAAAGCCATGTGCACACAAGATGAGTCTCTTACACATAAGATGGATCTCTGATGACATGAATTAGTATATAGCATGTGTTGCTTTGGAAAACTTTGTTTAATATTGAACACTGGTTGATGATACTCTCCAGTGATATCACATTACAAAACTGATTATAAAAATACCGCAACCACATTATGGATAAAGTTATCCATTCTGCTTGCCACACCAATGCCTTACCATGGAAATCCATCCTAGATTTATTGACCGCAAATTATTGTATATGTGAAATAAATTAGTTGGAGAAAGAAGCATATCTTTATGGCTTTCAGCACATCTCCTGTGGAAACAGCATGAAAAATGCAAAACCTATTTAACTAATCTCTTCCAACATTTGGTAAATGCAACAGCCACTGTCTCAAAAGCTGTATTCCTTCACTGATCACTTTGTCAAGACTCCTAAACCAAAACTTTCAAACTATAGTTTGATAGAGACTGTTAACTTGTTTGCTTGTTTGTATGTTTCTTTTTTTAACATATTATATAGTTCAATTACTGGAAAGGATAAGTTTGAGATGGTTACTGTTGTTATTGCATGAAATTGATCTGGGCTCCAGCCAAACGCAAGTCTCATTCTCATTAAGACAGAGACATTCAGAGGAAAATTAAGACCCTTCTAATGAAATACACTGGAGGATTAAGTTTCAAGTGGCAGGACACATTACCTTATTTATCTAGTTGTGCTCGCATGACTTGCTAGGCCAGCAGTTATGACAAACGTTCTTTGCCCAACCTATTTTCAAGACTATTTCCATTAAAAGTAACATGATTGAGTACACTGCTTTGCTCAGAGTTGAGATATGCTTCAATGTTTATATCAAACCAATTAAACTGTGTTGTTTTAAAGCAATAAAAATGGTTCTGTAGTTGCCACATGTTCTTCTCTGCCACTTTCAAGTCTGGAGACTAGGAAATAGTTTGCAAGCTTTTTGTGCACGCTATTTCATCCTCACGCATTTGACCTTTTAATTTTTTCTTGCTCTGATTTGTGCGATAAAACATTCTAGATCTTTTTTGTGCTCGTGACTTAGTTTTTTACTTATCTTTTTCTAACATTTATAATCAAAAGACCTATATTGATGTTATTATTATTGCTGTTGCTGTTTTAAGCATTTTTCTTCCTTACACATTATCGTGGTTATACCTCTTGTGTTACAAACAAAATCACTGACCAGTTAGGTTAAAACACTGCAGTTGCACAAAATCATACCATTAATATACGCTTGCTGGCACTTGAAAAATGTGTTACGTAGCACCCTCTGACACATCTGCTCTTGTGCAATATGCACCATCATCTTCATAAGTATGTATTACTTTTGAGTGCCTCCATCTGAAACAAAGTAAAGAGCCTGAATTTCAAATAATGGGTGTCCCGAAAAATGTCTTTCATAGAAAGGTGTATTTGGAGGCAAGTAAAGTTAGCTACCCCTTCTGAAAATCTCTTGGAAAGCAATATTGGTGTGTTTAAATGTGGGGAATCAAACTATTCAAAATCCTCTGCTATTTGATATCAGCATGCAAGCAGACAAATGAGGAAGGCTCAACATGAGCTGTCAATGTGCACCCGCAACCCAGAAAGCCAACCACATCCTGGACAACATCAAAAGAAGCATGGCCAGCGGGATGAGGGAGGGGATTCTGCCCTTCTACTACACTCTGGTGAGACCCCACCTGGAGTATTGTGTCCAGCTCTGGGGGGCCCCAACATAAGAAGGACATGGGCCTGAAGTAAGTCCAGAGGAGCACCATGAACATGATCAGAGGGCTAGAGTACCTCTCCTACGAAGACATACTAACAGAGTTCAGCCTGGAGAAGAGAAGGCTCCTGGAAGATCCTATAGTGACCTTCCAGTGCTTCAAGAGGGCCTACAGGAAAGATAGGGAGGGACTTTTGATCAGGGAGTGGAGCAATAGGATGAGGGCTAATGGTTTTAAACTGAGAGAAGGGAAATTTAGATTAGATATAAGGAAGAAATTCTTTAGTGTGAGGGTAGTGAGACACTGGAACAGGTTGCCCAGGGAAGTTGTGGGTGTCCCATCCCTGGAAGTGCTCAAGGACAGGTTGGACTGGGCTTCGAGTAACCTGGTCTAGTGGAAGGTGTCCTTGCCCATGGCAGAGGGCTTGGAATAAGGTGAACTTTAAAGTACCTTCCAACCTAAACCATTCTATTATTCTTTTCAGTACCTGAAATTACATGGAACATTTTTCTCTGTGGACTTTTGGTATCTTCTGTGAGGCATTTTCCTTTGCATTCATGTAAGCTGGAGCATCAAAGGCTGGTAAAATGTAGAAACAAGACATGGAAGGATTTGGCACATGGAGTTATCTGCCAGGCCATCGGGAGTATTTGATTACAGTAAGTGGGATGTAGCAAGCTCCTTTGAGCATTAGGCTTTAATGGCACTAATATTACCTGCATGGAAACAGCTCTGGATGTATGGAAACAGACCGGGGAGCAAAACAGGTAGCATAGCTCTTGGATAGTTAGATATAATTTTTTTTTTTTTTTAAATATGAAAAATCTTAAGACTACTCAGCAGGCTGTGTGTTTTGAGGCTCAGGATGAATTCTGAGATACAGGCCTGTGTAACGGAGTTGCTACACATCATCTGACTGTGTGAACATGCAGTCTATCAGTTCATGGTGAAAATGTGTGAACTCATACCTCTGTCACCAGTGCAAAAAGCACCCATGAGGTATGTTTCTGGTCCTCCACTGCACAGTAACTCTGTTAATTGCTGAAGCTTTATCCTTTTCAATGCAGCACATCACAGAAACAATTCACCTAACACTGAGAATTCTAGTTGGAAATCTCAGCAGAGTCAGGAGGGAAAAGAATGGAGAAAGGAATTGATAAAAGTCCCCAAAACCTAGTGAAGTTCTCTGACTTCAGAGGCTGTTTAGGTGGTGGGGAAAGTAACTGAAGCTATTCCCAGAGAATTTTATAACTAGTAACTGCATTAATGTTTGAGCTGATATTTGTAGTATATCCTGTACATTCTCTCAGAGAAAAAAATCTGAACTAGTCAAATGATGAGAGAAACAGAGATGAAGACACTTTCCCATGAAATGCTAAAAATTCAATCCAATGTGAATATTAAGTATATTAAATCATCTTTTGTCTCTGAGAGGTCTCAAGTCAAGAGAGAGGAAAGCACAACGTCAGGATACATACCTGTAAAGGAGAGGACTGACACTAATGCTATGCTTCAGACATGCTTTTAGAGAGAGTACAAGAAAAAAGGGAAAGAGGACATATGTTTTTATTAACTGCCATATATTATTTTACAAACAACCTATTTTCATGGACCTTATTGAACTGCAAACTCCACTTCTCTCCCGTCAAATGCCCAGCTTTACCCAGCAAAGACCTGATAGCAGATATCTACAATCATATAGCGGTAAATGGAGGGCTTTGAACTCATTTACTTGCATGAGATAAATAACTTTAAGAGACATGGTTAATGGCATACTTATCTTGTGCACAAGTGGAAGAGTTGGCTGTGATCCACTTCCGATTTCAAATTTTTACTACCACAGTTAGTATCAGATAAAAGCTGTTTTCAGGAACCAAGAAAATTGTGTTAGAAAGAACAGCAGGATTCTACCTCCTTCACGGCAGTTGGGGGTTAGTGGAAACACTGTCATTTCATTTCAGCAATTTATGTTAGGACACCTCCCAGTCAAAAGGAACTCTTTATTACGCATGTGTACACCAGAATATCAGCAGAGTCTGGAACAGGACAGGTTAATGTTATAACGCTGATAAATAAGTAACTCAAACTTCAAGTCACAACAGCCAATAATACGGGTTACGGATCTGTCGGTCAGCTAAGGAATCTGGCCAAGGCAGATGGCGTTTACCATTTAAGGCATTTTCTAGTACTTTTTCTGGGACAACAGTTCACAAGACAAAAAATTCTGTCATAACACTCATTGTCAAAGGAGAAACAAGAACTGCGCAAGCATAGGGACTGTCTTATGCTCTATTACCAGAAGGTGAAACATCCACAACAGTTTAGTGAATGGGACAAGATTTACTGTAAACACTGCTATATCTATTCTGCTTCTTTCTATGTATTTAAAAGGTTGTCATTCTTCAGTGCGTAATTAACTCCTTTAAAAAACTAGCTTAGCTTCACCATTTATTTTTTTTTAGTGAAGAACATTTTACACGCACCCCATTTCAACTGTTTTTCAAATGTGAAGTTATTTCTCCAATGTCTCTGGAACATGAGAAGTCTCATCATTTCAGGGGAAAAGAAAATAACATATAGATTGTCTGTTTCTACTATATTTCTACCATTCTGTATTTCTGCTCTGTATTTCTACTGACCACAGGGCTGGGCAAGCATATGGTTAGTAGAACCAATAATGAAGAATTCTCTCTGTCTTCTACCTACAGCCTTTGGAACCAGAGCTGAGTTTCTTGCCAAAGAAAGTTCTTTAAGTAATGACAGAAATTTAATCACTGTTTTTGTTAGAGAAGGGCTACAGAGTTTTTGAAAATTTTCAGCCTTTAATTACCTATGTTTAAAATGTATATTATATACTCTTTCTGCAACATCTTTTGAAATGCAGACTAAAAGCTATGTCAACCATTTGCTGATTCTATGGGGACATGGCAAGATGGAATACTACTCTAAGGTGGTGTTTTTATATGCAAAGAATAACAGTAATTAATAATGTATATAATGAAAAAAATAAGATTTCTTGAGTAAAAGCTGTCTTACAGTATTACTTTGGAAAAAAAAAAAGATATTAAGATATTTTGATATTTTGTCCATTTGCTTGTGGAGGTGGCTCTGAGATATGGACGTAAAAAATAGCAGGATAAGATGGTTGATCCTACTTACATTCGGGAGAAATAATGCCCCTGCCATACGCAAGAGCAATAGCCTTAACAAGGAACTGAGATACATGAGAAGACTGAACACATAAGCAAAATTATCAATGTGGTGACAAATAATGCCACCAATACATGAAAAAACCCCATCCAATCACTTCTAATTTCTGAGGGTAGAGGCCTCCTTCCTCCCACCAGCTTTTGTTGCTGCCATGAACAGCCTGCATATTGCAGTTATGTATACCCAAAATCCCATGAGCATAAAGGAATCACATGCAGTACTGGAGCCAAAAAATATAGAATAACTGTGAGCCAGTACAGCTACACTTGAAGGAAGTAGCTGAAAGAGGAGTTCTTGGCTTCACATAAAATGTTCCCACCCTACACAGTGAGACTCACAAGTCACTTGAGCATCTGAGCAAGAGCATAAGACTTTTAAAAGTCGGGGAGGAATTTTCAATACAAATATAGAAGAAAACCAACTTTTTTAACTTTGTCAAAATAATCACTAGAGATACCTGAGTTCATATATTTTGATTGCTTAAGTCTTGCCGAATTTTTTCCTCCCAACATTGTCTTGGGGTAGTAAAAATCAGTTTTGCAGTGAAAAGAGAATTATTCCCTTGGCATGCTTCTAAGAATAATGCTAAGCAAAGTGCATTTCAAGAAGGTGGAATTCATAGCGCTCTATGCCTGCTTCCCCTATCATCTTCTTGGCTACATCTGAATATATGTCCCTGCTACATTGAGCTGGGTAGCGCCAGCAGCTAAAAGATGGGCAACAAGAGGCCTCAGTGCACTACAGTCATTCTCCAGATATACTGTACATTCATCCCAGGAATATCAGATTTATTATGCAAGTTTAGAACCAAAGCACAGCACACTCTCATTAAAACTGTCTTTCCTGAGAAAAATGGATTTACAGAACACTTTTAAAATAATGGTTGCATTCATTGTACACATATTAAATGACACAACAGAGAGAATGACCTAAGACACTCTTGAGGAAAGCAGAGGCCTGGACCAGTGCATCACCTGGGAAATCCTTCTACCTCACTGACTTTTTCCAGTTTATCCAGGAAAAGAGAAAACATACACAGAGACCAGGGACTAAATGATGTATTTCTTTAGGCTGTACATAGCTGGTTTATATAACACAGGTTGTACATCTACAGTATAGACAACACTAAGACCTGCCCAAGTAATATTTTGCTTTAGAAAACCAAAATAAAATATTAGACAGCCATGTCCAACAGCTCTGAGCTGCTGGAATTTTGAAAAGAAACAGAGATTGTGGCCCAAATATGAATAACTATAATGCAATTTCTGTATAATAGACATAACATATCCAGTGGAGACCTTAACACAGCTAGGTATATGTGCAGATTATAATATAGCTGAAGTCATCACTAAAATGCCTGATGCAACAAAAAAGTTTCCCAAGTTCCCCTCAACATTAAATCATACAGGGACATTTTGTGATAAATCTTGCTGCCTAAGTTAAACTGTGCAAAAAAAATCTAATGGCTATCATAGAGAAGCTTAAAGAAACCCATCTGAAACTGATGGGTTTATTTAAAGACCCAGTAATACATAGCTACTATGCCAGAGAGCAGAAATCTAATTTTTTCTATGAAAGTTCTAAGAAAGGCTTTGGCAGAGTCTACTTACAGTAGTGTGATTGAAAATGATCGGCACTGGTTCATGCATCACACTAACCACACTAACCACTAACCAAAAATGAGTTTCAGTCTGCTCAAAAGGAGGCATTGACCTTAAGCAATGGAAATAAGAAGCCTCACATCCTTCTTTCTAACTCTTTTTATGCCCTTTTAAAATTAAATTGGTCAGACATTATTTACTGCTATCAGAAGAGGATCTGGCAAACCATTCCAGTGTTTGAAAGCCTGGCAATGATTATTTTTTCAGACACAAAACTACACTTTTAAACTGATAAAACAGTAAGAAAGATTTAATAACTAAAGTAACACTGTCTGGACAAACATGCAATGGAACAATATCTATTACTAGATTATAGAGTTGTCAACACATGAACAAACTCATCAAGTCTCAGGTTAGATGTGGACAGAGATTGCCAGAGCTACATCTGAGATAACACTGTGGAAAATCATCAAAGTTACCAGCATGGAATGGCAGGATCAGAATTTTCCAAGAGCTTTTCAAGGGAGACTGTTCGGTCCTAGATGGAGTTTCATTTAAGGGAAACAACCTGGCAATTGCTAAGGTGTTACAGGAATGTATATTCAAAAGGATATGTTAAAGCAATTTTATGGCCAAAAAACACCTTAGAGGAAGGGCAAAAATACTTTATAACAACCCAACGTGAACGGTGAAATAAAGAACATTGGCAGGGATCACCACATGAGCCAAAACTAAGTGAAAGAGCGATAAAGTCATGCTAATGATAGAGGAAAATCAGCACCTTGAAGGAAAGCAGACATAGATGATGTTGTTTAAATTGGCAAGGACAAATATACTTGTGTTAGAATATAATGCTGACTCCCTAGAGATTATTTTAGCAGAAAAAAGCTGCAGCTAAACATGTAGCCATGTGTACTAAATCTCTTCTTGCTAAACCAGCTCTACTTCTAATAGAAATCTATTCCATAGTAAATTCTGCCACAGATTAACTAATGCTATTTTAAGCAGTTTTAATATAGGTTTAGAATTAATTGCTATTATCCCTAATGTTAGAGGTAGGCAAGAAAATGGTGCCAAAATGAATAAAAAACCCCAAAGAAACAACCAGCAAACAAAACAACAACAACAAAATAAACCCTCAGAAAAAGTCTGTTGAGTCACGCTCTTAATGATCCTAAGTGTGACTAACTTGTGGAATGCTACCAATTAACTGACACGGGGTCCTATCTGTTCCACAGAGAAAAGAAAACATTAATAGAATGTCAGATCCAACACTAAAAGTATAGAGACAGTTAAGAAAAAATAAAACAAATTTGACCTGGTGCCACCAAGTGAAGTCACAATTTTATGAAAATGAAGTGAGAATATGTTGTGAGAGTAAACGGTCACCAGTGACTTACTTTGGATGGAACTGTCACTCCAAACTGACATACTGAAGAAAGGGTAATATATTTACAAAGCTTGGACAGACATTTAAAAAGGTCACTTCCCCTAAGGAAGTGTCACTTTGGTAAGAGTTGCAGTAAATTGACACAGCGAAACCTGTGGCCATGGCATAACCAAAAATAAATGGGACTGATGGTCCCAAAGGGAAGGCATGAAGATTTCTGGGACAGCATGTCAGAAGCTGCTGGTCACTTTAGAGCATTTACAACTAATGAATAAAATATAAGCGCAAAAGTGGCTATAAATATTTGAAATTCTGTACTATGCAAACGATGATTTTTTTTTTAATGCTTCACTGTGAAAAGAAGACATTGGGCTCTGTATTTCTAATAAGTCTTTTCAAATGTCTGTTGAAATAAAGCTAAGTTATGTGGTGTCTCATACAATTAGTACTGCTTGATCAGAAAATTTAGGAGCTAAATGATGCACAGCTTACTCAAATTTCTGGATTCTGAGCAATTTTGGAGGAACAGGGCAGTAAGAAAGTCATAAAAGAGCTAGGACAATATCCTTGTCTTCTCTTGGCATATGAGAGAGTTTTAAGAGAAGCACAAAAAATAGATGGACATACCCAATTTCATGGCTAAAACATCGGCAGTAGAGGAGACTGAGCAACATGAAAATAAAAGTCTTTAATTCCAGAAGAACCATTTAATCTTCATTTTAAACAGGTTTATCTAAATAGTTTTCCTACACCTTTTTAAACATCAGAAATACTTAGTGAAAAATGCTACCCTGACTTGCCTTTCCAGCTCCTTCTATAATTTGTTTTCCCAGTTGTCTTCCTCTAGCGTGAACATCACGAGGATGAGCTTCTTGCTGTGGGATGAATCAGCTTCTGCTTCTTTGATTCCCACTGACAGGTATTACTACTTGCAGGTAGTGTAGATAGTGTGGACTGTTGCCTCTGATATTCCTGGGAATGAATCTTCAAGCCTTTAAATTTACAAAGAAACATCTCCCTCCAAAATGGTTAGAGTTTATTCATATGTTACTTACAAGCCTTTCATCCAGTCTCTCATATAAGGCTATGTCTTATCTTCTAAAAAAAGAAGTTTTGTAGTCCAAGTCTAAAGCAAGCTTGTATGCTCCTTCCATCATCAGAAGAAGATCAGCTGTGTTATAAACAGAGCAAAGGCTGTGTTTCAGCTAGATTCAGCTAGTAGTTTCTGCAGTTCATCTAGTTGGAGTTTTTCTCCTGCTGTGAAAAATAGCTTTTACCTGTCCTTCTTTTCTTTAGATCATTAAATAATAAATTCTCACAGTTCTTCTGTTGTATAACCAGGCTTCAAAAGTTTAATTGTAGTGGATCTGGTTACAGTTTCATGTGTGTGTGTGTATGTGTATCACACTTGATAATGATTTACCAAGTAGTATATGGAAGATGAATCCAATTGCATTTCATTTATTGGCTATCACCTTTCTCCTCTCTTTACTATCTGGAGACAAAAAATTTCACCAGAGTAATTGAATGGCATTTGTGTAGAGTATATCAAGAACCCCTGCCCTGGCAACGGCGTTTTATAACTTCAGCACTTTTACTGATTTCTTACCCATGTCAGCTGGGAATTTTGTTTTTCCATGGGGATTAATTGTGCAGTCATAAAATCTTTTCTTCATTGTGATTCTTTCTTTGTTATTTTCACACTAATATCATATCTTGGAAGGGAAGTGTTAACAGAGCTAACTAATGAATTAAAAAAATGTCTACATAAAGACAACTTCAAAGAATTGTTCAGTGACTAAGCTGCAAACCATTACCTCCTTTTATTAACCTTCCAGTCAGTCACGGCTTTTGCTGGAGTGGGAAGCTAACTTTTAGGCTGCTCCCATTTATGTTCAAATCTTTCTAATGTCTACTGTATGACTGTGCTTCTTCCTCAGAGCTTGTTTTATTGTGCTTATGAGAGGTAAATTCAACCTAGAGAGAGCTAGATCAGGTGGATAAAACAGATTGCATATTCTGTGGATAAAGTCTGAGTCAAGGATTTTAAGCTTCTCATGCAACTCCTAACAACATTATTAGATACCTAAGGTAGGTGTCTAAATTTTCTCAGATGAGAAAGAAGAGTGTTTTCCTTTGGGGACGGGTACTGGGTACTGCTGAGATGCCGACAATTTTTCCCATTGCTTTGAATAATGTGAGCATTTCCAGTTGCCACCAGTAACACAAACAAACAAACAACCCCACAAGCCAGAAATGTTATCCAACTTCTGTTGTTCTGACTACAGAAGTTTTGACAGACTTGTTGTTTATTCAAATTATCATCAAAAGAACGTTCTTGTACAGCACCAGAAGACAAAAATAAAATCAGCGTATTTGTTACAAATTCATGTTTCTTACATTACATCAAGTTGAAGCACTGTCTGCTTTTGATTGCTGTGTTTTGCTCTCAGTTTCATGTTTGCTTTGGAACACAAGCTCTACAATGCCTTTGATGCCAAATGTATGGCAGGTGTAACGCATGTGTTCTGCACCAACAGCAAACAAGCTAGAGACCTTGTTTGACAAAATAAAGAGACTCTTATATGGGTAGTGATGAGGCAATGTTTGCTTGAGTTCTCACGATGTCCCTGAGGAGGTTGGTGCATGTTGCCTCGTGAGCTTGTTGGCTTTAGTGTGAAATGGAAGGTGGCTCTTCCATGAGGTCCAGGAAGGCTGGTGATACCATTTCCTCCCTCCTTGTTCTCCACGCAGTCAAGAATCAAGACGGTGGTAGCCACTTACTGGGACAGACAAGGAAATAAATTTGATGTTGTGCTAATGTATATAGAGGCAACCCCTTTCTGCCCATATTTGTAAATGAGATCATACATATAGCTTAACGGGATTCTCAAACACAAGCAAGGATTGCACAACTCATGCTGCAAATGAGTATCTGCCTGCAATGCACAGACATACAGACTATGTCTGCCATAGTTGGATTAGTATTCACTGACCTTTTGTGCTTTTTCTGATGTGAAATCTCCCAGTTTACTTGACATTTAGTCTAACTTTAGCTCTGTCTCCACACAAACCCCTGCTTTTAACCTGTACTGGCTCAACCATAAAAAAGAACCAAACCTAAAATTCAGATAAGGAGAAACTCATGATTCTCTAATGGGGCCAATCTGATACAGAGAATCTCCTCTCAAGTCAGCTATTGGGGTCATACAGGTGCTCAGAGATAATGATGAATCACAGAGGGAGAATTGGTGAGGTGATATGGCTCACTGCTGTGTTGAGAATCACCCAGCATGTCATCTCATTAGGTTATCAGCTTTGCTCCGAGATGACATGCAGGCAGATAAGTGCAGTACCCAGGTGGACTTAGGATCAAGAGTGCTACTCCCCAGGGGGATTTTCACACTCAACCTTGTTTAACAGAAATGATGTAAGTGTGATGAAAACCCACACTTATAAATGATCCCAGGACTCTAGCCAGGCCACACAATCTTTCCTGGAGTAATATTCAGGATAAAAGTCATCCTTTCACCATGTAACCTTACAAGGGCTGCCCTTCTCATGTATTTCAGCTACACTAAAAAACCTCAGGCAAATAATAAATGGGAATTTTGTGACTTAAGAAAATCTAATTGCAAACCTTCCATAGCCTCTTGAACTGTAGATGAAATATGACCTATTCTTTTGCAATTCACTAGGAGCAATAGTAAAGGGCTGATTATAGAGAGAAGCCTCTGGAGTCAAAGAAGACTCCATGAATACTTGGACCGTGCCTGCCATTCAGGGCTACTGAAATGATCAATTCTCCAGGAAACCTCCAAAGTTAGAAATCAACTCTTTAAGATGTACTAGAAAACTCTTCAATGATTTATGAGTCACAACACAAAATGTCCTTTATGCTTTGATATTTAATTTTACAATGGTTTTTATTAGGGAACAGTGGAACAAGTCATGACCAAAACTTTAGTCATTAACTCTTTTCTGATCTCCTACCAATTTGGAAAGTGGTGACCACATGATTCATATATATTATGCCAAAACAGGAGCGGCATGAATGTTAAATTATTTGCCATGTTCACAGACTGTCAGATGGGGCAGATAGCCAGCTTTTCAAAATAATCGCAAAGAGATCAGCACAGCTGTATCATATTTTCAGCTTGTATTCCTTTACTACTGAAACCAGCATCCAGTGTTCTCAAACCAATTCTCTCTTTGATGAACATGAGTTTCAATTCATATTTCTTCTTGCTTTAAATAAAATGGAAGAAAAAAAAAAAAGTGTGACCATCTAGTCTGATCTATAATTTCCTCCTAAGCAGTATTGTAAAAACGTCACATTTGCAATGCAGGAATAAATAAAGAAGACAATAAACAACGGGTGTAGAAGTGCTGCGTGGATGACCCGAATAGATGAAGGGTCTGAGCTAATCATGAGAAATGAGAAGTATGAATTGGGGTGACAATACATAATCAAATTCTCTCTTCAGTGTTTCATATCTCAGTGTTCTGCAAAGTGTATTGGGCCCATGAATGTCTGTCACTGAAGGAAAAAATATTTGCCTTATTATACCCAAATTCTTTCCATTGCTATTTATCAATCTGTTTGATTAATACATGAATTGCTGGTCCCAATTGCCTTGGAAATATTATACTGTACGCCAAGATTATAAGGTATGAAAGTGCATTGGCAAAAATGTTACAACTTAATATAATTACATCATTGATAATCTGGAAAACAAATCTATCATTATAACTGTTCCTCCACCCACGCACCCCAATTAGGAACAAATACTGTGCAAAGCTTTACAAGACACCCTGCCTCAGAAAGCTTCCAGTCTGAGGGTATGGCAGGAGACAAGTGGATATGGGCAAACAGATGGGTGAAGCAGAATATAACAGTGAAATGGTTATGATTAGTGTAATAGTTTCTGAACATTCGATTGGGAGCCTGACACAGGAGTAAAGAAAAAAGCCTTTATTTATTTTTCTATAAAGGGCTGCCTACACCAGAGGACATTAGTAAGATAATTAGGGTAATGATGTAATTAAAAGCAAAACTAAAGTCCCGAAAGATATAGTTTATGATATGGGTGAGGAATTATATCCCATATTATGTCTGTAATATTCAATACAGTCTGGCTTTGCAAGTCACCACAAATGCTTTAAGGCAGATAAAAAAAAATGCCAGCTTCCAGAAGCAGAATTGGACTGTTCCTTAAATAAATATCGTAGAAAAGAGCAGTAGGTTGGGTGAAGAGTTTATCCAGCTTGCAAGAACAAGGACAATGACCACCTAACTGCTCCTAAAGGGGCATTTGGCAGACTCTGGAGATGAGGGAGAGGCAGCAATTATTCAAGCCGGCAAATTCTCCCTCCTGGAGCAGTTTACCCAAGTTGATGGAAGTGTGCTGCAATGGGGTAACATTGCTCACCCTCCCCATCCAGCAGCCCGGCACAGCATTAGCAGGCCTTTCTGGAGGAAAAACATACTTCAGTTCTCCCAGCTCCAGCAAAAGGGAGAGTTGTGTTAAAATAAATCAGTCAAGCACTTAATAAGAATGACCTGTGAACTCCCTTTCCTTTTGAAATGGTCTTATTGTTAGAAAATGGTTGTAAGTGAGAATATTTGCTCCTTGAGATTTATTTTTTCATCATGGCCTAAACTAACTAACCCTTTTATTCCACAATGTAATGCAAAGAGTGGGCCGGTATATTATGAAATGTCTTTGTTTGCTAGAACTGTTTGACCGCTGAGGGTTTCTGAGTGTGCATGTCGCCTGGCTCATTGTGCCTGTATTGATTGGAATTCATTAGCCTCTACAGGGTCCTCAATGTCAATATGTTATGTCCATAATGTAGCAGGGAAAAAAACCCAAAAACAAAACATTACAACAAACCAACCCACACAATAAATAAAAATATCCTTACTTCAAAAGCATAATTAATTTGATTTCTGTAATATTGAGATAACTCTGAGGTTTCTCTGCTTCCTGTAAACCTCTGTCTTAATATACTAGATTACACAAACACAGATTCTCAGTCAGAAGGTTTCAACTCTGAGAGTGTCCCCTCTATAGACAGCTGAAGTCAACAGAAAGACTGTCACCTACTTAGAGGTCTTTGGATCAGCTTTGGGAGCTCCAAGTTTTCCTGAAACCTGACAATTTAAGCATAACTACACCTATTCAGAGATAAGATTAAAACTGCTTGAAAAATGGTACTTTTTCCTGTCTTGCTTCACAGGGGTAAAAAGAACTCCAGTTTTTGATTTTTTTTTGTCTATAATCTAGTCAAAAAAACTTTGACTCATAGCCCTTCCTTCAAATAAACGGGCCTGAGAAAAAAATTACAAAAGCTTAGAAAGACATGGAAATATTCTTGCTTTATGTCTTCAGTTGATTGTCTATTTATTTATATCCTTCAAATGAAAAAAAAAAAGAAATATGAAAAAAACAAAACCTGTTAGGTTACTCTTTTTGTGTAAACAAACTGAACTGAAGAAAAAACTTATGCCAAATTCCAACACCAACAAAAGTACCCACTCCCCAGGACTTACCACTACAATTTTAAAAATTATACTCTTTCTGCACTTAGAATCAAGAAACTCATTCAACAAGATAGAATCAGGGCTTTTCAGTGCATCATATTATTTAAAATTTTAATTTTTATCCAGTTTCTAAAAATAAACACAATCTCACATGAAGAGGGAGAGATTCAAAACTCTTTTTTCCTGATTCAGAACAAGATTTAAAGGCAGGAGTCTCCACCTCCCCTGAGGCTTCTGTAATCATCACAATCTACAGTATTCTTTGAATGCACTTTTTCTCCATTTCTCATACAGAAGGTCTTCTGCTTTGCATAAAATACTTTAATATTTATTGAGCCAGTGAGAGAGAGAGAAAATGATGCTATAAGACAGTGGTTAGACCATTCCCAAGGGACATGAGGCACCTGGGTTCCTGTTCCCAGTCCAATGAATTTTTAAATGTATTCTAAAAAGTGGAACAGCTTTAAGAGGACAAAATAGACAAAGCCTGACTCAACTTTCTGGAAAGCAGATGACCTTTATTCAAAGCTCTAATGTTAATCAAGCAGAAGGAGCATGTAACCCCCTTTTCCTATGTTTGTATGACTGACCTGGTAGCTGGGCCATAGGATTTAATGAGATATGATTACAACAGGACACCTCTTTGGTTTGCAAGGGAAGCTGATTTGGACTTTTTTGTCCAAATCAGCTTGACTGGAGTGTCATTGCTTTCAAGCCAGGTAAACAGGAAAGCAATAATTTTTCAAATGTTCAAATTTCAAAAACTTAGGATTTTGATTCCTAACAAAATATAGCCAAGAAGAAGAGTCAGCTGTTTTCACAGCTCATGGAAAAACTTTTAATTTTACCATTTCCCAGAACGGTAACTAATTTGTCTTTTTGTTCTTTCTTTTTTCCTTCAAATAAAATACTCTTCATAGAAAGCAAATACAGAATTTTGTTCAAAACAAATAGACAGCTTTTGCCTCATGCACTCACTCAACCTGCAAAATCTTTTTTCATGAACAAACATCTACAGTAAAAAGGGTTTTGTTCCTACTTCCGCAATTCCTATGGTTGTGTGCATCTATACCACCATGGGATATGAAATACAGCACGTGTAGCACTAGTGAAAGGCAGTGAACTTTACATCAGGAAGGAACTGGATTCATGCTATATATATGAGGAAGCAAACAGCCTTCAAGTCCAAGTTTCATGAGACACAAGAGGTATGCACCTTTTTCATTATAATTGAATGTAAGTGCTTGTATGTTTTTTAACAACCAGTGATTGCTCTTGTGGTTTTATGGCCTGGTCGTATGCCCACTGAAATCAACAGAATGAACTGTGAAAGGCTTCTGAGCTCGCTTAAAAGTGCAGTTCAGTGACACAGAACAACCCAGCTGCCTTATCGACAGAAAGGATTTGGACAACATGATGAAAAAGAAATTTTTAAAAAATTACTAAAGCAGAGGTGATTGCTTACAGAGTTTAAAATTTTTAGATCTACATGGTTTATACTTTCCCATGCTCCTTTTCCCATCAATAATCCAACCATTCATCTTCTGTGAAATCTAAACCTTCTGTGCTTCATGTTTTATTCATCCTAAGGTGCTTAATTTATACCAAAGGACAGCAGAGGGGCTAAGAGTAGCCTGTGTAAGGGGAGATGCCTTTAAGGCTATTATTCATGCCCTTTGATCTCAAGTTTTCACTCAGGAAACTTTGGTTCTGTGGGTAATTAGAGGCTGCCACTAACTTTTACTCTATAAATTACAATAAATCTGAAGAAAGCCAAGTATCTTTGAGACTGTGGCCATGTTTTGATATCTACAGTACTCAGAACAATCATAAATATGTTCTAAACCACCAAAGTTAATTTTGACTCAAGGCTAGTTATTTTCTTTTAAATCTATTTTTCATAATGTAATTGATAAATATTATCAAATCCAAAAGTATTTATGACTGTTTATTCTATACACCACTTAGGCTAACACCTAACAAACTCCAGTATGATGGATGAAGAGTGACACTAAACTTAAACTTTCCCATGGAAATATAAGTTATGAACTGTACACAATCAATTATTTCAGGCGAAGCTCATGCTGTTTCCTCTTCTCCTAAGACACTGCTACATATTTAGGTTTTCAGCTTGAAAGCCCTTTTTGGCACCACTAATGAAATAAATTATGTTTCTTGTCAGATCTCCCACTGGGTGGCGTGTGGTACCTCATGTACGTTCATTTGTCACCCTCAAATAGAATAATACTTCCTGCAGGTTCCCAGCGCAGATAACTGCCCAAGTGGAAGTTAATTAAGTCATTGGTTCACTCTGCTCTAGAGGATGTTAAACCACTGACGCTAAATGAGATACTTACAGTACCACACTGGAGACACATCCAATTAAAACACCAGAAGAAATCAAATGCATATAGAGCTGTCCTCACAGATTATAGTTATGAGAGGACTAATAGAGAGTAAGCCATTTAGAAGGAAGCAAGAAACCAGAAATTCATTTTAAAGGCAGCAGAAACAATCTTGAAAAGACTAGTTGGAAAAAAATCAGAGGAAGAAATGCTATTTTTGGCTATTTCAAATTTGAGACTTGACATGACGTTTCATTGTGTCATGTTTCCACTAGTGATTTTTCATTTATGTACAGTAACTAATAACAGAATCCCTCTTTCTAATTGCAAACTTATTTAAGACAAAGGAGTTGGTTTCTGTCCTATAATATAGCCTAAAGAAAATGTTTACAATTTCTTAGCTACTTAAGAAATGCTGTCAACAAAGTGATGGCATCCTTTTTTT
>VXBJ01000287.1:497877-552774 GCA_013400055.1 Nycticryphes semicollaris
TTTTCTTTTTTTTTTTTTCCTGTGCAAAAAGATACTTTAGTAAAACAAATGGTATATTACCTGGTAATATTGCTAGTGTTTCTTAATCCCTACATTATGGGAAAAGGTGAGTAGCCTTAGACTTTCCTATACTATGTTTTTTAAAGTTCTGAACTAGGCATGGCCAAAAAAAGCCGAACAGTGAAACAAGAATGAACAAAAATAGGGAAAAAGAAAATCGTCAAAAATACTAGAAGCAAAAGGAAAAATGAGAGAAACACTGATGATGGGCATATGTTTGGAACTGAATGAAGAGATTCTCCAAAGGTGAGGAAACTTGAAATGGGACCTAAATATCCTGAATACCAACCCTGTTGTTTAATCACCAGTTCTCACCAGATATTTTATTCATACTGGAGAGCAAAACAAAAAGCTCAAGCCAACTAAATAAACCAATTAAATGTTGATGCATAACAGAAAAAAAAAAAAAAAAAAAGATTCCCTCCCTGCCCCAGCTGTTCATATTTATATTCACTTGGCAAACAGTTGAAAGAGTTTCTATCTGATCCATTCATGAATGTCTGGGGGGAAAAAATGGATCCTGGATAGATTCATACTGAGATATTGTTATAATTCATGGCAATGACAACCGTCTTGAGGACATATTATGTTTCTGTTGTTCTGTGTTTGAGCTATACTATGAGCTTATGGGATGGAAAAGACAAGCGTGTGGCTTTCAGAAACTGTTTCTTTTAGGATGACCTCTGTGAAGGGTTGCCTGTCCGTCCATGGTGCATATCAGAAGGTGAGAGGGGAGGATACAGCTATTTTGCAAGTGGGAGAGTGGCATGCCTGCGGCTGAGCCAGGTGTTACAGAAATGCTCTGGTTAAATATGAATAGAAACACGGCTTCTCTGTGGAGCACCGTGATTGCCCTTCCCGGGCCAGTCTTTGTATGAGACCAGATACTCTGCTTCACTCGCCCCTGGCACAATACTTGCAAATGAACGAACTGACTTGAATTTAAATAAGAACCATCCGGAAGAGCTGGTACTCAAAGCTCAATCAGAAAAAAAATAAATAGTTTTTCTGAGATCTAAAGAAAAAGTAAATATCTATTCATAAAATTATGACTGTGAACTGTGATTCTGCCACTTGTATTTGAGTGTTAAAGACAACGGTCAAACTTCCCATTGTGATGCAAACTGATATTGACAATAGAGAAACCTGTCTATGTGCAAAACTCTCTGGCATGTATGCTGCCATAAAGTCACACTTCAAGATAAATAAGAGTTGGATTATATATATATTATATATATTTTCCTTCACTTTTGGAGAAAGTGAAGGAAAAAAAATAAAATTATTAATTTTATTTGTATTGCATTTCAGGGAGTAAGACAGCCTCAACCGAAGGTCAATTAAGCAAAATATTATATTCCAATTGCTTTCTCAGAACACAGGGAACCAGGGTTCTCAGAGACTTGTGTGTTATGCTCACCAAGCAAAATACAATGCCTACCCGAAAATATTTGCAATATAAAGCTCTGAACGATTAATGCACAACTCACACTTTTTTTTAGGCCTACAGGTATCAATGCAAATAGTTTCTTGTGCCTGAAAGCTGAAGATATTAGCAGCACTTGGAACCATAAAACAAACAAAAGAATAACCACCATTCATAGATCTTAATCACAGAATCATAGAATTATTCAGGTTGGAAGAGACCCTTGGGATCATTGAGTTCAACCACCAGCCCTGCTCTACAAATTCCTCCCCTCCACCATATCTCCCAACATCCCATCTAAACGACTCTTTAATACATTCAGGAATGGGGACTCAACACCCTCCCTGGGCAGCCTCTTCCAGTGTCTGACTATCCTTTCTGTGAAAAATTCTTTCTTAATGTTCAGCCTGAACCTACTCTGTTGCAGTTTGAGGCCATTCCCTCTCCTTCTGTCGCTATTTACCTTAGTTGTAGAGAGTGATGAGGTCTCCCCTCAGCTTCTTCTTCTTCAAACTAAACAGTCACAGCTCCTTCAATCGCACTTCATAGGATTTATTCTCCAGGCCCCTCACCAGCTTTGTTGCCCTCCTCTGCACTTGCTCCACCTTGACATGTCTCTTGTGTTGAGGTGCCCAAAACTGAACACAAGACTCAAGGTGTGGCCTCACCAGTGCTGAGTACAGGGGGACAATCACCTCCCTACTTCTGCTGGTCACACTATTTTTTATACAAGCCAGGTTGACATTGGCCTTCTTGGCCACCGGGGCACACTGCTGGCTCATGTTCAGCTGCTTGTCAATTAGAACCCCCAGGTCCTTTTCTGCCAGGCAGCTCTCCAGCCACACTTCCCCAAGCCTGTAGTGATGCATGGGGTCATTGTGGCCCAAGTGCAGGACCTGGCATTTGGCCTTGTTGAAGCTCATCCCGTTGACATTGGCCCATCCATCCAATCTATCCAAGTCCCTCTGCAAAGCTTCCCTGTCCTCCTGCAGATCAACACTCCCACCTAGCTTAGAGTCATCTGCAAACTTACTGATAGTGCACTCTATATCCTTGTTGAGATCATCAATAAAGACATTAAACAGAAATGGTCTTAAGCACATAAACAGAATGATCATTAAATCTGGTAATATAAAATCCTTTTTCACATTTAAATTTCACCTTTCCAGCCCAGCTCGGGTGCAGATGTTGATGCTGTCATCCTAAAATATTTCTGCTTTGAATACTCCAAGTTTTCTGATTTGATTTTCACAGAATCATAGAATAGTTTAGGTTCAAAGGGACCTTTAATGTGTTATAGCTCCAATATCCACACAGTTTTGGAAGGATTGATAGAAAGACAGCCCAGGCATCAAAGGGTATGTATGTATGGAAACATAATGTATTTCCAGTGTTAGTATCTGATAGAGTTAGGCTTGTCTGCACAGCTTGTTACAAGTTGTTTTGTTCAAAAGATTAAGAACTATGAAATGACAAAATGCTCAAGAAGTCGAGAAGTCCTGTTAAAAACATTGCATATATTTTCCAGATTTTGCTTCTTGTTGTTTATACTTTGTGCTGCAGATGATGTATGCCATGTAGATGGTAACTACTTGCAAAGAAATGTAACATATACTGTTGCCCGTTCAAAGCAATTTCCTTTTATGTGTTTGTTTGGTTTTGTCTCTCTCTCTCTCTGTTTTTTTTTTTTTTTAATTACTATTCTTCCTGTTATAATGCTACTTCTGACAGCTGATACCAAAGCACCTCAGTCACCAGAAAACAAGTGGTTCTGATTTTTCTTCCTTGTTAGCTACATGTTTGTGGTTTTCCAGCCCTGGTTGTTTAAGTACATTCAAAAGCAGCCCAAGGTAAAGATCCAAAGGCTCCTTTTACATTCCCCGACTCGTAACATTTTCTGCTCTCGGTAAAAATTTTTACCCTAGGCTTGCTGAGACTGAAGACAAATTGTGTTCATCTCTGAGTGCTTCAAAAGGCACAATTGACTTCAAGATATGCCAGCTATCAGTTAAAAATAAGAAGGGAATCCTCAGCTCTCCAAAGCATTATGAACTTACCTATTGTTCACAGCAAACTACACTGCTGTATTTAAGCAGTAATGGTTGCAAAGGGCACACACCCTGTATTGCACAAGCACTTCTTTTTGGACTCCAACCATCCAATGGTTATTCATGTCATTATCACCTTGAAGCTAAGTTATTGCTCAGCCCTCCATCTCTGACTGTGCCTATAAAGCACTCTGAAACTGCTGCTAGTGCAGCTTTACAAGAAATATTTAACACAGAAACAGCTTTGTCATTGATATTCACTAAGTACAAAATGGTGCTTTCCAAGCCAAATTTTTATATGACATTTTTGACCTTAGGTAATGCAAATTGTTGGAGAAGCCTGGCCATTTGTGCAGTGCTTTGCTGTCAGAAACAGAAGGAGGTATTCAGGTTCAGTACAAATAAACATATTTTTAATGCAACATGTGTCAATAGCTCTATTATTGAACCTCAAAAAGCCATCATTCACAAGTGCTGTCATTAACAGATTTCACTGATTAAACAAGAACTCTGAAAATTGGGCTTTTATATAAACAAATAGAGTAACTATTGCATGATTCAGACATTTGAAAACAGATATATTGTCCATTGAGTTTAGACTGCCATTGGACTTGGGCAGGAAGAGCCTAATCCCACATCTATCCAATGTTTCCTCTCAGCTCAGCAATCTCCAGCGCTTAGCTTAGTTTTGTTTTTGCAGCCCCTTTCACTAACCTTGCTCAAGGTACTAATTCATACAACAACATGATGGAAAGGACTTGGATATCCTTGTAAAGTTAGACAGTGTGAAGTCCAAAATTCCCCCTTTCAGCTGCATCCCAGGAGACCTGTACTCAACACCGGAGTTACAACACACAAACTGCAAAAAAAACCAACCCCACAGAGCAGCTCAGTGACCACAGAGCAGCTCAGTGATGCTAACAATGGTGGGGCAAACATTTTACTCAGTTTGCTACAATCACCTGAAAGTAAACAAACTTGCTAATGTTGTTTTCAGTGTAGGTAACTAGATTAGACTGAGCAGTATCTCTGTTTCCAGCCCAGGCTGAGTGGACCGGGCAGCCACTCAAAACCAGTGACTGGAATTCTCCACAGAGGAAAAAAAAAAAAAAACCAAAAAAACAAACAACCCCAGAGTATTCAATTAGCACAAAACACATACATTTTTTACTCAATAAAAAGATCCAGATTTGCAAACTTAAGTGGCTTGATTTTCTTCAATTTGCATTTATTAGACACTGATGGAAATCCATTGGCTTGGTGAGGTGACTTGTGCTTTTAAGGGACAGTGGGAATACAGCCACTGTAATTGCTACTAAGGGTTTTATATAGCCTGCTCTAATACCTATTATGCTTACGAATTTGCTTCCCAGCCTACAGAACACACACATGTTTAGCCTTAGTATATTGGGAAAACGTGTAGATACAGAAGGAGGGAAGCTATCAAAAAGGCCTTTAAGAGTGAATAAAAATTACCAGCAAGGTCTTAGCAGAAACAAATCTCCTTTGGACATGATTTCGTGCAGTGAGAGTACTAAGAAACTTATATAATTGGACCAAGAATTTGTTGTTGTTTTTTTTTCCCCCAGCATCTGGTTGTCACTTGAACTACAATGCAGCTCCAACTATACTTTATAGGGAGCAATTTCATTTTTATAGTTTTAGAATCCTTTGGAATAGGTCTTTGACAGGAAATAAAAAAAAAAAATAAAAAAGAAAAAGAAAAAGAATCAGCTGGCTTCAGAGCATCTAACTGGAGGGTGAGATCAGAAGGCGCAATCCAGACTGGCTGTTTATAGTGCTCGCTACTGAAACTGTTAATTCAAAGCAGTGCTCTGAAAATATCTATCAGTCTTATCCTTCCTGCCCATTTAAGGGGAAAGAATGAAATCCCAACAAATTATTGGGGAGCAGTCCAAAAGTCTCATCTCTCTCCTCTCTGCACAAGCTAGTATGTATCGGAAATGAAGGCCTCAAATGACAAAATAACTCGTTCTGCTTTTTCTTTGCTAAATATGTCCTCCCTCTGGGTGCTAGAATCAAGGACAAAAATACTATTGCTTACCCTGAGTGCAGCAATCGCACTCTGGTCTCCTGCTTATAGGAGGTGGATGTCCAGCTCATACAGCACAGGAAAATCAGTGACTCTAAGTCTCAGTGTTTACTGAGAGCAACCTGGTTTATCTGGTCACACATCAGACATCCAACAGACATCCTCAGTGAAAGTTTAGGAAATTTCTTCTTTGGAAGAGCTATGTACAAAATCCAGTGCAGTTCTCAGAGGTGCTCTTGCCTGAAGAAATGAGTCCTGCTGGTAACTTTAGCTAGTGCTACAGCTTTTCATGGTACTTCCTATTCTGAATTAAGTTTATTCTATATAGTATAGGAGTTCACAGTGGCCTTTTACCTGGACAAGGCAGATGTTGGAAGATGGGTTCAGCAGGACAAGGTGTATCAGTGACTGGAACCTTGCAGGGCAGTTCAGTAGCACTTTTTTTTTTTTTTTTTTTACTGCCAGCAGTGAGACAGGGACAATAAGTTACATTTTGAATGTCACTATACACCATTGACCCTTGCTAGACTGAATTACCTCCCAGGCTAGCCTTCAGTTATATTCAAACTAATATAATTTATATTTTAGGATTGTATAAGGAAAAAGCATTGACAGAAATGTGATATAAAGATCCTGTGCCAGGTGTGATAAAACAACCTACTGAATCTGAGGTTGTGCAGGTTTCCTAACTTAGGTGTGGCATCACATGTACTTTGGATACCCTGATTTTAGAAGGCAAAGAAATAAGACTCTATGCTACTCTGACATAACACAAGAACAAGGATCTTGCCATCCTGATCATTACACGATAGAAGTATTTCCTGTTTCCGTTCTAGTTGTCTGCTTGCTGGTAAAATAGTGCCTGGACTATCACATTTATGTCCTTTTCGTTTCTGAGGAACCAGTATTAGATGGTACATAAATCATGCTACAGTCCAGTAGTCCATTAATTTGGGGGAAGGAAAGGAAATTTATTCAATTAAGCAAGTGGCATACTACACTGCTGTTACATGGTCGGTTGCCATTTTAATATTAACCATTCAGATGCAAATGCTCCTCAATTGTAACAGAAAACACATTTCCACTAAGCCCTCATGCTATCTTCTCTCAGATAAGTCAGAAAAAAAAATAGACCCTTACTGTCTTTTAACATATAAGCTGTGACAAGGGCCAATCTTGCCTTCCACCCATTCAGAACCTCAGTCAAACCAATGCCCTTTTACATGGCTTTACCTGTATTATCATCTACAGCTTTAACATTTTCAAAGCAGCTCCTCATAAATGACAAGTTCTGTTCTAATAGCACACTGCAATGTTAGAGTTTTAAACGAAAATAGTTCTGTTGAATCTGACAGATTTTTATTGCTTTAAATCTGGAGCAAGACAGATCAAAATATGTTCTTTCATGTGCTGGCTGTGGTTAATTATCAGATGCACAGATATTTGTGTAAGAATATTATTTAGTCTTTACCATTTACAGTAATGTTTTGAGAAGTAAGAGCCTGATTCATCCCTGTGCTACCCCACTTCTATTACTGGGAATCTGTTAAATCTTTTTTGTATTTGAACATTTTGGCTCCATTGACAAGCTGTTTTTATTGCTTTCTCTGCATATTTTTTTTTTTAATTATTATTATTTTTTCCACAACAGAACATGTGCCACGTAATTGCAAGCTCTTTTACAAATGCTAAATGCAGTGTTCTCCTCCTATCCTATCCTTGCCTGCTGGTTTTGTCCTTAAGCCTTGCAACAAGCTTGAACAAGATAAACACTTCACAGAATACAGAGAGCTCTTTGAAAAAGTCACCCCTTGTTTGGAGGTGTGACACGGGATCACAGAAATATTTCACCATTAACTTTGCAAAAATTCACATTTATACAGGAGCTATTTCAGTAACATTCCTTCAGGGTACAGAGGAGCCATTTTGCAAGCATCTTACGTAATAATAAAATTAGGCATGCAGTCCTTCATTTGGGTTATCTATAGAAGCCCTAGTCCCCTTTCAGGCAGACAAGTTTCAATAAACACTATATCAATGCCTGCTTATAGAATTAGAAGAACTTTTTTTCATATTCTTTCTTTAAACATGCCACCTTTCCAGGACTCTTTGATGTGTTTTTCTGCTTAACAGCAATGAACCTGCAGGGAATTCAATAAAGACTCCGTTTAGACCCATAATACAGCTGTGCTCACACTGTAAGTGAAAGCTGTTTATGCTACTCCTTCCATTTTGGAGGAACAGACAAAAAAAAAAAAACAACCACTAGTAAAGGACAGATCTCATCCCATCACATGGTGTAGGTCACTGGAAGGCCAAGTTTGACAATTCAGCTGTGATATAACCTTGAATGGAGCAGAAGAGTCAATTCCCCATCTTGCAATTTAAAGCTTGGAATAGACCAAATCTGCATTCCCCATCATGCTGCTCTTCCACATAGCCTTGTCTTTTCCTGCCAAGTCACTAAGTAGAAAAAGCTAAGGCATAACTTTTACAGGCACATCTCCAGCACACTGTTAGTCCTGTCCTGCAAAGCAGCTTGCAAAGTGATGACAACACCGCAAAGATCAGACACTGAATGGGGGCTCTGTTGGGAACTGTGAAGAAACTGATAGTGTTTAGAATGGTGACGCTCCCCAAAAGATTTAGGTGAAGAAGTTTGGCATGAATTTAAACAGACAGATGCATTTAATGATTGTAAAGAGCTGGAGAACCCTTTTCTTATAGTACCTTTTTGTCAGGGAGGGTTAAAGCAAACAGTCCTCCACGATCCCACTGTGTAATTGCTTCCATTTTGTTTAGGCAGTTTAACCTCACGTTAACCCCTCTGACTACTGTTCAAGAAGAAACAAAATGACTTTGATGATCTTAGACCAGCAATAATAATAAACTCCTCTGGTGCTGTAAACCTCTTTGTGTTACGGACAGAGAGACTGATTACTCCTCCAAACTGTTTGTGCTGCGTGATTGATAGTGACCAGTTGAAATCCCCCTCACTTCTCCCTGTGTACCTCCATACAAGGCTGATTTAACTCACTGGCACTTGGGAGGAGTTTACCTCAAGGCATGGTGAGGGTTCAAAGGCACAGTGAAGAATGGCTTTCCGTAGATAAATTTTGAGGGCAGAGCCTTCTGAAACCTGCAGTCTCCTCACTTGTATAACGAGCTGGGAGCTCGAGCCTTGACTCGCGTAAATAACTTCAGTGAAGATGTATTATTTTTATTGCCAAAGTATATTAGTTTTATTAAATCTTGTTCTGGGGTCCTGTTAGCCGTTCAAAGACAAAGTTGTCCCATTCAGATTATCTCATCACTTTTGGCTGCTGACAGATCCAAGGCTTCTCCAGACTATTCAAGCTCTATCACCACTCAAACCACCCATACCTGCAATTCCAGCATGACAGCATGCTCTGCAATTACTGCAAAGTGCAGGAGTTGAGGAGAAAGACATGCTGTGGCAAGAGGAGTCTTTTAAAAATATGCAGAGTAAACACAATGCTGGGTTAAATTGATCTAATTTGCATTCATAAATGAGGAAGGGTGAAAGCAATTATGCTGTGGCCATGGACTAAAGGTCAAATGTCAGGAGTTTTAATTATAAACATGTTACCAGCCACACAGCAATGATGTATGGAACTGGGAGGTCCCCGTTTAGTAAAGTTTTAAAATCCACAAACTGACTGCAGATGTATGTGTATGATAGGGGCGAGAGAACAGGAGAGAGAGAGAGTCCCTTCCACGTCCAGTCCTTGTTTCATCAAGTTTGCTGTGTTTGGAAACTATTATTAGCTATATTGTGTGATGAGAATGAAGTTTCCAATGTAAATTCCCATTAAGTTAATGTTAGTGCTACAGATGACCTAAATTCTTATTCCAAGCCTATTTCAAAACCAGAAACAGGTAGGTTTCTTTTCAAAGTCTTCTGCCACTCTGACTCCTTGCCTGCTGCTACAGGATACATCCACTGCTTTCAGATATGAGTGGTCATAAGTTTTTCAATGAAAGAAACATACACGTATTTTTCATAGGCTTTAATAGTAACCATAAAAGAAAGAAAGAAAAAAAAAAAAAGCTATACAACTACCTAACTTGGCCCCGTATTTAATTATTAGGAGTATCTAGCAGGCAGACACACCAACATATAACCCATTAAAAATAATGTGGAAAAACGCTCATACTCCCACTGCTGGTGGATACACTTTCCCCTACAGTACCACTGAGTGGCTGGCTGTGGAATCAATGTACAGTGGGCTGAGTTAGGTTAGTTGGTGGGATTTTAACTGCACAGCTGCTTCTGCTGAATTGTTTTAATACTAGGTGGACTGCAGTTAACCCTTAGAAACATTATCAGAGACAGAAGACTCATTAAAAAAACACAGAGTTTGAGTTTGATTATTTCTTTTTTTTTTTTTTTTCAAGGAAACTCTAGAAAAGACCGTGCCTGTTTTTAAGTTTACATTTTCTTACTTGCTTTGGGATTCCCAGCCTTAGAAAGGTGAGAAGAGTGAAATTTAAATAGCAGAGGTTCCTCAGCAATCAGGGCTACACCAGCTCATGTGAAAAATTAGGGGTAATAAAAATTAACTCCAATATATCTGGAGTTGTATCAATGTACACCTTGAGTCTTGTGTTCAGTCTTGGGCACCTCAACACAAGAGAGATGTCAAGGTGCTGGAGCAGGTGCAGAGGAGGGCAACAAAGCTGGTGAGGGGCCTGGAGAAAAAATCTTATGACGAGCAGTTGAAGGAGCTGGGACTGTTTAGTTTGAAGAAGAAGAGGCTGAGGGGAGACCTCATCACTCTCTACAACTACTTGAAAGGGCATTGTAGAGATGTCGGTGCTGGTCTTTTCTCACAGGTGATTAGCGACAGAAGGAGAGGGAATGGCTTCAAGCTACAACAGGGTAGGTTTAGGCTGAACATTAGGAAAGAATTTTTCACAGAAAGGGTGGTCAGAGACTGGAATGGGCTGCCCAGGGAGGGGGTTGAGTCCCCATCCCTGAACGTATTTAAGAGTCGTTTAGATGTGGTGTTGGGGGATATGGTGTAGGGGAGGAATTTGTAGAGTAGGGCTGATGGTTGAACTCGATGATCCCAAGGGTCTCTTCCAACCTGAACGATTCTATGATTTTATATATTACACAATAAGGACCAAAGCTGAGGTGTGTAATCCCAAGCACAAGAAGAATCCTAGACTGACCTTCTGAGTGCATCTGTCTGTGTCCTCTGTTTATCAGGGCAGGCTGCTTCTTAAGTTTTTGCCTTCCATGTGGATCCAGAAAGTTATGAACTTTAAAAGCAGTTTTATGCCTGGGGACAACTCTGTCATCTTTTGAGGACAGAGTGAGGTGCAATAAGTGTTTCACTGCATAGTGAGAACAATTAATTAGTTGAATTAGTGCTCTCACAGCTGTAACATTCTTTACCTGCAGCTCAGACAGGTATATAATTCTTCCCTGTGTTTGAAAACCATCAAAGGTTTTCACTTTTAGCACTTGCTTTAAAACCATAGTTTTCATTGATCACTACAAACAAGACTAAAAACAAAAGCCCAGTAAGGAATGAAGGATCTGAAGAGTATGATATTAATTCACAGCAGCAAGGACCATCAACACCCTGGAAATTCACCCCAGGAGGAAGATCCCTCAGTAGACATTTGGTTTCAATGTTCTTTTTGCAATATAAGATACAATAAACATGGTCCTTCCATGATCCAAATCTGGCTCCTATATTGAAGTGACTTCAGAAAGGTCATATTTCAGGTGTGAAGGAGATTTCTGTAATTTGGCCATCTTTGCGATGATTTCTCCCACCACTTCACACATGTGTCATAAGCCTCTCTGATAAAGTTTTTATACAGGTGGAAAAGATGTTTTCAAGCAAATTCCTTTCTCAATCTGAACATCTATTTAAATACAAGCAGATTTTTTCCCCCAAAAAACACCTAGCAAATTAAAACATCTGCTTCAAGGGAATCACAAGTTTATTGCTGTCATAACAACCTGACATTTGACATGCCGTACTTTGCTGAATTAAAGCCACAGTACACTGTACTCCAGAGTAGCAATGATGGGTTAGAGTTTGCTGTAACATCTGCAGAGTACAAAACGCATGTTTGCTCTCAAGTTCAAAGAGCTCTTGGAACCATATTCCCTGAAAACACAAACTGGAAGATGACATATGGTTAGCTCCTCTTTTTTGTTTTATTTATAAACTTGTTTGTGAGACATAAATGCACTTAATTCTGAACCTTAGAAATCTGCCCCTGAACAGAAACACTAGCAAGCCAGGTCAAGTGAAGGATCTTTTCTATAATGTTGTACTCGGGGGCTGGGCGGGGGGGGGGGGAAAAATAACTGCATTTGGGGAGAGAGGAGAGAGAAGTCTAGATAAGCACCTCCTGAAGTGCTCTCCCAAACAGGACTTTCTTGATAGCCCAAGGAAGAATTTAGTGCATTGCTCTGTTGGTGGCTTACTTGGATGACTTGCTCTGCAACTTAGTTCCTCGGTGCTTCAGTTTCCTGTTTGCAAAACGGAGACCATAGTAACTGTCTGCCACAAATTGCTCTCTGAATCTGTTAAGTAAATTGTCAGATTCTTATTACCTCAGGAATGGAGGCCATGGAAGCATGGAAACAGAGGGATGGAGGTAAAAAAACAAAGAGGGCAACCTATCCTTTTTCTTTCTTTGCATGAAATATTTCTTAGAGCACCTATGTCTTGTACAGACAGCAGGCTAGAACAAAAGAAAGATTTAAGTGTTTCTAGATACTTTCTTCCCAGTCCAGTATCTCCATACTCTTTCATGAATCAAGTAATAACAGAGGATTTTCAGTTGCCACCTATGTCTACCTTTAACCTTCAGAAGCCAGTAGTCAAGACGTCCTAAATCAACAAAGTTTTTCTAACAGAAAAGCCTAAAGGAAATACCAAGCAAACATCAAAAACAGGCTAGGTTTTGGGATTGGTTTTGCTCGTCTGGTTGCTTTTGTTTCTTTCATTAGGCTATGCTAGAATTCTTTGAAATTTACACTTTTCCGTGAATAGTCTCTATGCAGTTCATCTCTATTGTATATTACTGTAATGTACTATCTGTTTAAAAACATACATATTTGACTCAGGGACTAGTTAAGTAAGGACTCTGTAATGAGAGAAGTGGACTTTCTTAAAGATTCTCAAAATTTTACATTCTAAATTCCTGTAATTTTCTTTTGGTCAATATTATGAATTTACATAAAAACTTTAGGAAGGGACTGGTCTAACCCTATAGCATTTATATTCTTGGCATAGTTAATGTGCAGAGAGTCAATCACAGCCTGCTCTATGGTCACAGGTTTTTGCAGTAGTATGTGACACCTGAACAGGAAGAGCACTCCCTCCAAGGGACAATTGAAGACCTTCTGCTAAGATTTAAAACAATTAATGTTTTGGTTTGAACTAATCAGTTACATCAGCTGTGTATGTGTTGACTCAAATAAAACAGAAAAGCAAGAGGGTGCAACCGAATAATAAAAAGGAGAGCGCTAAAAAGGCATTAATTCAGTGGCCTGTTGCTGAGTCAGAACTCACAGAACCTCTGTCTCCTCTAACCAGCCCTGAAAATACTTGAAGGACTGGCAAGCTTGGAAGGAATAATATGGTAGTGACAGCATGTTACATGGAAACAGAGCATACGCAAAAGCAAACAGGTTGACAAAGCACAAGGAAGATTTATGTTCACTTTGTGGATATAACATTTTGACGGTACCCGTTGCGCCTTTTCTTTGGAACAACTGCAGGCAGCATTGCATGCTGTGTTGTGACTTGGCTGACATGGCAGGAACAGCAACTACTTTAACACTGATGCAAGATAAGGGGAGCAGCTGCTCCCATCTAGACCCAAAGATACATTCCTCTTTTCCTTCCTTTCAAAAGTCACTCTCTACCTCTGTTCTGTCAACACTCCCCTACTAAGGGTCAGGGAAGAATTTATTCCACCTCTTTTATCACATGCATTCATATGTAGCACTTCATTTACTGAGGTATTTTTTGGGGGAGATGATAACTCTTAACTCCTAAAGGTTTGGAAGACTGGGTCTTCTGATCATAAGCTCTGGCTCCTAAAGGTCAGATGCTGCTTGCTTAGTGATGTCAATTTTATTACTGTCACCTCACTTTCCTTGTACAATGGGCATTTGATGATTGATGTCTCGTAATGGGACATTCCTACTGAACTCTTTAAGAAATTCTTTCCCTCCATTCAAGAGTTCAAAGGAAAGAGAAAAATTGAAACAGCAATTTCATAAGATTTATGTACTGTACATTGAGAAGCCAAATACTCTCCTGTTGAACACAGTTATCTAACAGCAATTGGGAACAGCATGTGGAAGCTGACTTCAGGTATTCTTGACTTGAAATTGGAGTCTGTTTTTACAAAACAGTGGAAGATAAGGGGAATACAAAACCTAGAATATAGAATCTTCTCATTTGAAAGTATAAACTAATTATGCTATTTAAAGCTATGTCATAGAGGTTATATTTATGTCTACAAAGGAGTTCATTCTTTTAGAGTCTTAAGTATGAAATTCATGACAAATGATTTCCATTTTTTACCCATTAGATTTTGGGTTAGTCAAAGTTGTAATTTCTTTCCATCTGGTTATGGCTGCTAAAATCTGCCATTCACAAAGCCAGCCTTTCTACACCATTTCTGGAAATAGTAAGAATTATAATTCATTTATATATTCAGTAGAACAGACATCATTATAATCTCATCTGACTGCTTGCATTTTCTGCTATAAAAGCAAATTCATGAAAAGATCGGAACTGACAGTTTTACCAAAGTTGGAACAGAAAAAAATTGTCCCACTCTGAGTCATTCTGTGTGGAAATTTAGTTATTTTTTCAGTACTGTAAATATGGTGTTGTATTTCCCTCTTTTTTTTTTTTTAAAGAAGAGCTAGTCATGAGCATATGATTCTTCAAACCACCAGTGTCTCAGTGCTGTTCAAAGTAATATCTTTGAAGTTTTTTAAAGAGGTTTATAATGAAGTTTGATCAAGTGTACTTTTTATTTAGGTGCACATAAAACTAGTCCTCTTTGCTACACACGGTAAAAGTTTTGTCAGTGCTGTCCCACCTGCCCTCATGAAATGGTGCATTATTTTTCAGCACGACGTATTGTAATGCCTGCAATATTTGAAATGACTGATTTTGAACTACATATAGAGAGACTGTGATTTATATGCTCTCATTCCGTAGATTCCATAAACACTTTAGCAATGTGAATTTCATTTCCAGGACAAGTGCTGCCACTTAGTTGCAAGCACACTATTCCATTCCCAAGCATTTTAAAACAGCTAGTAGAGTCAAACGAAAAACTGCTTAAAAACACTTATTTAAAGAGGAAAAAAGAATCTGTGCATTTTGATCATGTAAGAATACACCAAGTTTAGGTGTTTCTACTTTACCCAAATGAAATCTTATACCTCCAAATTAATCTAATTAAAAAGCAGGAGAAAGTTAATGTGTTTCAGGGTCTAGCTGCAGTGGAAAACGAACCAGAAGATAAATATTTTAAAGAGATGATATATGATATATCTGTTAAGCAAGATACAAAAGCAGAGAAACTCTGCTATAGACTGCCTGGGGTCTGGACATCCTTACCATTACAGTAAGCTAGGCTCTCTCAAAATAGTCTTAGGCAATATGAATGACACCTGTCATGGCAGATTCTCTTTTACCTTTTCCTCAGAACTCTGTGTTGTGTTTTACTTCGGTAGAGTTTTAAATGCGTTCACTGTTCAAAACCTATGAAAGCAGGAGGGGTACTTTCAGAAAGAACAGAAAACTGTGAGATTCCTCATGGTTTACAGGGGTGTAATTTTACGCCCCAAGGTTAAATTTACACCCTGAGTTCTAGACCAGAGCTCAGCTTCCCGACTCCATCAAAGGTGGAAGTAAAAGGTAATATCTGACAATAATATGCAAAGAGTAAGATTACCAACCCCTCCGACAAAAGAAAGAAATATTCTCAATTTAAGCTACTATCTCCCTGACACAATGAGATGACCCCACACAATTCTCTTCTATGAGAATATGACCTAAAAAAAAAAAAAGATCTGATCTAAAAATGCCCCATGACCTCAAATTACTTCAACTGCTTAGGAGCTCCCACCCTTAAAAACTCTTTCCTCTGTATATCCAACTATGACACCAACAATTAGAAAGCATTTCCTAGGTACAAACAAATAAATATACAACAATTTTATACATTGGAAGTCTCAAGGGACTAGTGGCTTAAAAACAGAGTTCAAGGAACTCCATTAATAAAAAAAAATCTTCCAGTTTTACCACCTTCTTTTTAGTGATTTGTTCTGGATGATGTCAATTTGTTGATGGAACAATATGAAAACATTTAGTGGAAATGTGTGTCATCTTAAGGGAATATGTAAAACATAAAATCAAGTACTTTATTTTTTGTCCCTTAAAGACTCTTTTCTTGAAAAGAAGCATCAATTTTTGAATATTCACATTTTCAGGATTTAGTGAGAACTTTAGGTATTTTTCAAAAAAGCAGAAGTTAAAAAGATTTAGAAAGAATAAGAAAGATAAAAAACAGAAATGACAGTGTTATTTCCTACCACAGAGTGATTTCTACCATGTTATGCTGACCTTGGTCACAGCAGAAAATGCCTCAAAAGCACAAGACCTATTAGCAAGAAAAACTTGTCTTTGACTGAATCGATGAATAGCCCCAAGATTGTCTCTCATTTGTTTGTGTATATGTGGTTATTTGAGTTTCTAAAGCTTGTTCCTCCTATATGGACTGAATTCATCTATAAGGGTTGATGTTGTGTACCAGATTTCCTCTATTCAGTATGAAAACACTGACATGCTATTGTCACAAACATAAAAAAGACCTACTTAATCCTACCAGCATTGAATTCCCCACCAATTAATTTCGGGTAGGTCTTATGGTTAGAACAAAAAATCAAGAGTCAAGCAGATGCTGACACTGAGTTTGAATTGAAGCATTTAGTCGCTGGGTGACCTTATGGACAGTCTCTTGACCTCTGTGTGCCTCAGCAATCCAGCAGTATCACTGGGGAAAGGTGGAACATCACTGAACACCAAATGCTGTGTCGAAGCCTTTCAGGCTAAGCTACAAAACAGTAAAATAAGCATGTTAATATGGAAACATTTCCTGAATGATTCACCTGTCCCCTTTGACTTCTTTCTCAAAGGCCGAGAATGACTGGGAAGTCAGTGAAGAACAAGGAAGATTTCATTTGTTCTTGCTGGGTGGGCTTCACTCACATTGTATCTGCAGAATGTCCAAGTGGGATTGCCAAAAAATCCTGACTGCCTTTAAAAAAATAATGCCAGCGTTGGCAAGACAGAATGTGCAGGCAGAAACACCTGTGTGCCTGCTAAGAACAGCTGTATGCTGCAGACGTTTCCGTGATGTGCATGCCAGACTGCTGCCAAGCTGAGTGTGTCTGCCTGGGAAGGAAAGGAAAGGCAGCAAAACGCTGCACGATTCACATGAGTGGAAGGCAAGCAACTCTCCCTGATGTTTTCCTAAGACTCTCACTGTTCTGCACAGGCGGTCCTCTCCTCTCTGAAAGTGCCTTGTATCTCTTGTTCTCTCTCAGTATTGTTGGCTCTGCACAACCTCCGCTGACAGTTGTACACAAAAGTGCATGACCAGACTTCCCCTGAGGAAACAGCTGCCCCACTGTAAGATATTATATAAGGTCCATAACATAGATACTTTTTACAAGGGCGTGTAGTGATAGGCCGAGGGGTAATGGCTTCAATTAGGAAGAGGGTAAGTTTAGGTATCAGGAAGAAATTTTTCATTATGAGGGTGGTGAGATACTGGGACAGGTTGCTCAGAGAAGCTGTGGATGTCCCATCCCTGGAAGTGTTCAAGGCCAGGCTGGATGGGGCTTTGAGGAACCAGTTCTAGTGGGCGGTGTCCCTGCCCATAGCAGGGGGATGGAACTGTGTGATCTTTAAGGTCCCTTTCAACTCAAACTATTTTGTGATTCTATGTTTCCGTTATTGTACCCACCAGTTTGTAGCTATTGCTCTAATGATAGTCGTTGCCACTGGAATAATGCATAAACGATTTGCATCGTCTTTAGAGCAAAATGACTCAGGTCAGTTTAAGAAGCACTCTGTTATCAAGTAAAAGCTCCCTACTGGGTTGAACATGGTTAGAAAATTTAGATAAATTATTTTTATATTTTACACCACTGGGTTGAAAGACAAAATAATGTAGGCAATGAAGAGCAGACTTCCCCTGAGAACCAGGGATCCCTTTCCAATTTGAGTGCTCTGATATGGACACCTATGGATTATGCCCCTCTGTTCCTGCATTGCTGGTCATAAATTGCCTCAAATTTAACAGGATGAAAAAGTCTTTCACCCCAAACATGTCTCAAAAGACAATGTCTGAAGGCACTGCACTGCAGTGTGGAAACAAGGAGTACTGTCTTTCCTGAAGCAGTACCATGATGATTAGGTAATTACATCAAAAGGTATGCCAATACTGCTCTAAATTAGTTTAGCACAACTTAATTAGGTGTGATATAAGGGTATCCAACAAGTCAAGTCTGTTTATATATTTTGTGTGGGGCATGTGCTCTCCGAACCCCAAATTGTCTTAATTCAGCTGAGCAAAGGCAAGAAAGCTAGTGAAAATACACAACAGCACAATTAAGTTCCTTCCTAAACGTTTTGTAAAAACTTTCAAGTGCTTAGAAGTTTTACTGTACAGCCAGTTCCCTTTTAAAATAACAGCATATTCTTCCCCAACACATTTTGTGTGTTTAGAAAACACTCAGGCAGAGCACAGTCACAGAAAAAAAAACAAAACAAAACAAAATAATACTTATTACGTAGGAATCTCTATAACAGTAAATTCTTACAGAAAGACATTTTATTTGCTGGGCACCTAACAGTGCACAATAAAATTGAAACCAAGTCTGATGCTTCTCTCAATAGGGGAATGTCCCTATGGTTTCACTCAGATTGGCACCAAATACTGATTTGAACTGAATATAATTTTTCCTTCTGTCTTTAGCTTCTTCACCTCTCTGTAGTACAAATAGCAACAACAGGAAAATTTTGGTTCAAGTATTCATAAATATTTTAAAAAATATGCTAGGCCATTCTACAGAAGTGAAGTTCACACTCAATGCAATGCATTTAGCAATGTCCTTGAGTCACCTGTATTTTGGATGTAACCTAAAACCACAGCTCTTGACCACTTTTATAGCTGTGAACAGTCCCCTGTCTCCTTTCACTTGAGCAGGGGTGTTAACCCCAGTGTCCTGGATTACTTCCAGTGTAGGTAATTATATTATACTTGCTTAAATTCTCCAAGAGGTCCCGACTGGAGAAGCTATTCTTCACTTTCTCTTCCGAGGGATCCTAGAGAAACACTGCTAGCAGAAATCATCTACTATTCTTTGTCTGAGAGGTGACTGAAATTCCATAATGGGAGGAAGTAGGCCCTATTTATAGGTATAGAAACTTGTACAGACATATACACATATGTTGCTGTTTATTTGTATTAATTACTTGGATATATGGATAGATGCACACACACATACTTTGAGTTGTCCCAGAACAGTCTTTTCAGCAGAAGGAAATGCTTTTCAGTTTGGACTAGTTATGGCATTTTCTAAAGAATTATGCAATATCCAAAGCAGCAAAGAACAAAATCTGAGAGATTTTAATTAAGTGACATAAGATGCCTATGGCAGAAGTGGGAACTTAACCCATGTTTGAAGATTTCAGCTTTCAGCATGACACCATTGTTATCGATGGATTCCACATTATGGAATATAATGGTGAATTTATAATAAATATATAGATATATGTAATATAATAAAGAATACGTAATGAAGAATATATAGTATAACATAGAAATGTAATGATCTAATCTAATGTTATACCTGAAAAGAAATTTCTTGGGAAAAGAAAATCTTAAATTTATCATGGTGCAGGTGTCAACTGGTGCGGACTCGTCCAACATGGATTAACTGGGTGCCCCGACCTTCACTCTCTTTCTGCCCATCAGCTGCCCATTTCCACTTTATTCTACCCTGCTAAGTCTAAGGCTAAAGTTGTCATAGCTTAATAAATGACCCTTTACTACATTAAAGAAGACTACCTCTTCTTCATATCCAAACCACAGAAGGGTGTGCTCAACTTCTACCATTGAAACTGATTTTCATATATTTCATCACTCATATTATTCACATGTTGGTGTTGCAATAATTTAGCCTGTGTTTTTCATTAGAGAAGGAGCTTCACTTATGGCTTGACATGTCTGTACTCTCTCCCCATACAATTACTTTGCAAACATTTTGGCAGAGGGCAAGTAAGAAGGGATGGTCTATTTGTTAGGATGAAGGACAGGCACTTTGAAAAATCCATGGCCTGATGATTTTTCTATCACAGCCTTTCTATACCTCCCTGTTTTTTCCATCTGCAAAACTGCAATAATTTTTAATGAACTTGTAAGAGTATTGTGAGGTTGAACTTAACATCGTGCATTGTTTGTAAACTACTTGGAGATTTTTGGCTAAAAGGTACTATAAAGGTGCAAAGGAGTTAATTGAAACTACAGGAGTCAATTCCTAATGTGTATCTCTGTGTTTACGAGCAGATTTTTCACCTTGCTCACGTGGAATTTGAAGATGTAAAAAACACACTCAGCCCTAAAGAACCTATAATCCCAACGGAAAGTACAGATGAAAGGGCAGAAGAAGTTAAAAATTGTCATTCCCATTTTACAGAAGGAGAACTGAAATGGAGCAACTTAACATTTATTTCAGGATGCACAGAGAAAGATCAACAAATGCGGAAATATGTAGGCAGATCTCCTGAAGCCCATCCCAAGTGCTTCATATAGAGAGTATTCTGGTTAGCACAGTCTCCCTGCTGCCTTGCCATTAAGTTTAATTACTTATTTTACTCATGTTAGAAAGGCAAGAAACAGTCCTTTGAAAGCCTATATCTAGCTTAGGAACTGATTGCAGCAGCATGCTTAATGTTTTATCACCTTCTTGTTTAGTTAATTCTGTTTTTTCCTTCTTTTTTTTTTTTTTTTTCTTTTTTTTTTTTTTTTTGTTTTTTTTTTCACATGGAGCTCATGAAACCCTTTGGGTTTGATAGTGTTTTGTATTATGAGGTTCTCTTAAGGTAGCTGAAGTGGCTGAAAGCAGGGCTTGCTGAGGAAGTGCTCAGCCATGGCCCACTGGTTGATGTCAAAAGGCCAGCATCTGGTACCATTCTCTTGGTACTCAATTGCTTCTTTCTTTCAGCTCTTTTCAAACCAAGGTACAACTTGAGAAGTGTACTTTGTGTTATAAAAGCCCTAATAGAATGGCAGCTTTATGTGCATAAATCTGTTCTCACTGCCAACACCACAACTTAGCCAAATAACAACTGCAGCCACAATACCAGGAGGCCAAAGTTTTCTAAGACTAAATCCGTCACCTCGTCTCACGCAACTAGCTGCCTACAGCCCTGAATATGACCTTAAATTTGATTCTCCCATTGTACACAAGCTACAGAGAAAATTACAAAGTGTTGATTTATTGTACTATAGATTTTCTCAATTTTTCTTTATTTTTTGTTTGCACGTTCCTAACAAAGATATATATAATCCTTTAAATACTAAGAAAAAAAACCCAATCAAAACAATGAGAGTGCCACAGTTAACTGTAAAACTCAACTGTCACAGTTTACTCATCGGAACAAAGGGAAGTTCATTTTGATTTAACTGAAATATAAAATTTCCTCAAATTAAAACCAAATGACTACATCTTTATAGTCAAACTGAGACTATACCAAGGCAGACAGCATCAAGTGCTAGTTCACACAGAGGGGTCAGCACTCTTTCTTCACCGCATTTGCCAATGTTTATGTTTTTTTATAATCAGGAGAAAATCAAAGCCATGTGGACACCTACAGGGAAAACAGCAGGTCTCAAAATGTTGTTGGCAGGGCACAATTTGTGATTCTCCCATGGCACTTCATTTTTTATCAACTTTGTTTCAGTTACATTTTCATGTTAATTTCTTTTATTTTGTAAAGTAGTTGGGGCTGGAAACAAATTTTCTCATTGTTTTTACAGAATTTTAGGGCAGCCATTCCAGGTGGAACTCCTATAAAGAAAAGCTTTATTTTAATCCACAAGCCTAAATTTAATATATAACTTCTCCATTCTTCTAAAGCATAGGCTAACACAGCAGGTGTTTCAAGTTCCTGGGAGATGCATTAAATAGACAAATTTAAACCATTCATGATTAATAATTTTTTTTTTCTTTTTCCTTTTGAAGGAGAAGGGAATATGAAATTGCAGTGACCACACTATAAATATACTTTTAAATATAAATAACCCTCATAACACCTGTGTGTGGGGAAACAAAGTAATATTCTAGAGTGTGTTTAATAGAACAAGTTAAAAAAAAACACCAAAAAACCAACCCAATTACTATTAAATGAAATATTGAAATGCAAGTGCATAGCAGTCATAATTTTTAAAACAGGGACCCAAAATAATGAACAAACAGCCAATAACTAGAAAATCACCTGAAGGATTGAATTCAAAGGGCTTATTAAAAATATCAAGTTTACCTTTTAAAAGACCTTTGTAATTACACGCATCATGATATAGCGAACAGGGCACACAAGGCAAGCATGTGCTGTAAAGGCCTTATGTTACACATGGCTGTATGTATGCCGAGAACAAGGCAGGTTCCTAAGCACATGGATGCATAAATGTCCAGGAGAGGGAGCTTGAAGGCAATTTGCAATGCACCATTGTGGACCTGCCTTGCTTTGAAAGTTTTTGCCTATCTTACAGTTTGTCAGCAGAGGACCTGAGCAGATCAAGGGTTAATGGTACAGGCTACACATTAAAACCAGTTGGCACATCAAGCCAAACAAAACCACTGGACTGTGGAATGTGCATTCTGTCGGGTACCAAATCTCTTCCTTAAGAACTAAGAAAAGATGAAGCACTCTTGTCCTCCAGTCTTACAGACTTGTGTTAAACACAGGTACAACAGGCCTGAGGATGCACACCAGAGCTCTTGTTCATTAGATTGGTTGAGAAAACAATCTGGACAGGACAGAAAGATATTGCATTTTTTGCCCCATTTCTTTTAATTCAGAAGAGCTAAGCTGGGGATAGATTCCAGAGTTTATTCACGTGGAAACCACTGTATAAACAATTTTAAGTTCATCAGACTGTATTATGTGTGCTTAGACTGAATACTAAAAGTCGTATATTTATCTCTTCTATACATGATGGGATGCCAGCTACAGGTTGGACAGCCATTCAATATAAAATCTTGAAATGGAAATCTTTTGACTGATTAAGTTAAGGCTATTGGAAAGAGCCGGTGTTCCAGATTCCTGGAAGTCCCTTATGAATCCAGTGGGTGGTTATTTAACATCTTGCTTTCTCATTTTGCTTTGTCTACTGTCAATACCATTTTCTAAGCAGACAATTAATCATGGTGAGTCACTATTTACAAAGAAAAGAGTGTGGTTATCCAAGCAGACTTCAATGACTACAATCCAAATCCTCAAGCAAACTTGGTGATGTTGCAACAACAAAAAACAATCCATACAAAAAATACCTACAGATTCCCTAGAAATAAAGGAACTACAAGGAGTATATGAACAGCCTGAACAACTTTGGCTTTCCTTCACGTAATGGAAATATCTAAGAGTTTAGGGCAATTGCTGTGAGTGAAAAGTCTGCCATTTGCCTTCTGAAACCTAATGGACTCTTCTCCACTAAGACAGAGGAGATGTGTAAATGTTTGAAGATATCTACTTTGTACATTTCTCTTGACTCTATAAGATCTGAGGTCCAACAGGATCCAAAACTCTGACTCTTATATATCAATATAAACTAAGTATTCTGCTGACTTTGAGTGTTAGGGACATTATTTTCTCCACTGATATATTTTTGACATGAATAGAACATACTTTTTTTTTTTCATCTGAGTTGTCTTAAATAGCTGAAAAGTTAGTTGTGGAGTTTGGATTAGATATGGGGAAGTAAGTTATGGTTCATAATTTAATACACATAGTGGGTTTCAAATGGTCTCTAAAGAAGCTCAGAGGAAAACTCATACACAAATGCCTAGATACTGGTTTGCTTTATATTCATGTTCATACACAGAAACCAAGAAGCATACATAACAAGAACTTGGTGTTTCTCCAGCTATCTAAAACAGTATTTAATTTTAAATATTTCCATGTGTTTATGAAGCTGAAATTCTTTTATGCAAACCGCCATGATATATTCCCTCTTTGAAGTGACTACCACAATGAATAAAAAACCAAAACCCACCAGAACAATAACATTGAGACTTTGACTATAGAATATTTTAGGAAAGAGATTTATATCTTCAGGGCAGTTAGCTAGTGGGAAGGTATTGTGGAGCAGGCACAGCAATGACAGACGATATGTTCTTATTCTTCTCATAAAATCTCAGGTCAGTAGATGCTTAATTCAATGACCAATCTTCATGAAATGAGGTGATATTCATTTATAGTTAAAATGACACAAGTGAGAACATGGTTTACAGAGTGACTTGAATACATCCTTTGAGAATCTATGAGGAAGGAGACTATTAGATTCTCTTGAACTCTGTCATTCTTTTTGAAACTTCATCATATACCACATCTAGTACATGATTTAGAGATAGCCAGATCCTAGACCAATTCTTATTTTTTTCTACCTCTGATAAACCCACAAGACCAGAATTGCAATGGAAACATCACAGATGACACTCCGGTGCTATAGATGACCATACCTCCATATACCTCAATGGAGTTGTGCCAGTTAACACAAACTAGGCATCTTCATTTATGCTCTGCAAAATGGATTGGGGAGCACATGTATTTAATTCTACGTCCTGACTTGTGGATCTGTCTTCAGTATATCTGACAGCACTTGATAAGTTAAAGGTTTTGTGAGTCACGGTTAGTTACAAATCAAGTATTCCAAAGCCTCCCTGCCTAGAAGGATGAATGAGAAAGGCCATAGGTACAATGCCTGACTGTAGAGAGTAACAAAGCCTCAGATGGTTACATGGGAGATGGATGTTCCCACTCAAATGTTACTGATGGCTCTATTCTTCAAGATGTCAGCAAAGGACTTGAGCACTTGTGACTTCATGAGCAAAGGACAAGAGGACTTCTCATCTGCTAATATGCTTTATGCTAAAAAGGCAAAGTCAATTTACCTTTAAGTTTTTTCAGCAAAGTTCTCTCACACTGTGCATAGATGAATCAGGCACATTGAAAAGCTAAACTTCAACTAGGATTTTTGAAGGAAATATTTAAGAAATAAAGGAAAATTTTGTTTTCAAGGTTAGAAAAATTTTGTCTTTGGTGTTATTCCCATGTGATCAGAGGAGCCATAGTAGGGGTGAATTTTATTTGGCATGTTTAGCCAACACTTCATCTAAAACTAATTTTCCTACATTTAATCCCTAACCAGCCTCTTTCACTTTGTAGGGTCAGAAAATGGGAGCCAGTGTCACTGACATCACAGATTTTCCTTTAAGGAAAAGGCAGGAAATTTCACCTCTCTTCTAATTTGCTATGCAATAATCACAAAGTGTCACTTTGTTTATTAACCAGATGTTGACGTATGATTGCAGTATAAAAGTGACCCCACGGTCTACTCATAGAAATCACTAACAGGTTAGATTTGGTTTAAATAATGCCCCTTCCTGCATTGAAAACAGGTGTAGTCTCATTGAGTTGCCAAGTTCAGCACCCTGCTGCTAAAGGCAAGCCTAAAGTTGTACCAATGTGATGGTAGGCGAGAGAGAGACTTTCTACATGCTATTATTAATTATGAAGGTAAAAATGTCTTAACAAGGGCTACAGTTCTTTGTGGTTTCAAAGGAGCCTTTGTGAAGCCACCTCTGGAGATAGCACATAATATTTACTTCAGAAATCAAAACTCGTAATCGGTTACCAAATCTTGCAGGTCTTAATAGTTTTTAAAATTTATGAAGAAATAGTGGCACAGAAAAGTAAAGTGTATTGGCTACTGTGAAAAGGCAGAAAGGCACAACTAGGTACAAAGTGTGAGGAGACATCCTAGGTCTCTCGTCCTAGCTACTTCATTGTTGTTGCAGTTGTTGATTTCATACAATTATCTTACAAACTAGTCAAAATTCACCTTAAAAATAGTTTGGGGTTTTGTCTCCTAATTTTTTTTTTTAATTTCTGTTTTCCCTTCATTATCCTCTTTGGTATGTTGTTCCTGTAATTTTGATGGTAAATTGAAAGCAAAAAAAATACAAGTTTATACTACTGAGTTTTCTGAGGGAGTCTCATGGAATAGCTGTTTGTGAAAACTGACATCATCATCATCAACTTAGGTAAAAATACATCTAAAACAATGGAACTACATCTTTTCACACCTATCTGAAACATTTGCTCTGAAATGATGAAAATATTGCATTTGCTGCATTGAAGTTGGGACTGCCATAGGGAAGTAGAATTTAGGAGAGTACAAGAGAAAATTTCTAAGCGTATATCTAGACTGCATCAAATAAACAGTGCACTGGCACCCTAATTCCTCACCTGACTACAAAAAAAAAAGACACAGCAGAGCACACTGTGACTCCCCACCCTTCCATGAGGATGCATTTCCTTTCCAAGGGAAGCAGGGCGAGGAAGGAAGTGCACACGAGTCTCACCTTAATATGGCTCTGGTGGTTTAGACCGACACCATATTAACTCTTTTTTTCACAGATTTATTTCTTTTTTCTATTATACCCAGTAAAATTCTAACATGCATCTAGTTTACTTTTGAGATAAAATTTAACTTTTAAAAAAGACTTGGGTGTGTGGGATCAGACTCTAGCCATACTGTATAGTTGCCTGATTACCCTTAAAAACTCTGCAGACATATAGCTTCCTAAGAGTTTAATGTCTGACAATAGTCATGTGTCATGTTCCTAAGGACTCCATTTGAAGAGTTCTTCAGATTTTATCCTAAGACTTGTGTAACATCTTTCTGAATACTGCTTTGAAAAAAGAAGTGTTAGCAATTGCATCTAAGGGTTTGGAGTTTGAATGTGATTTGTTGCTGTATGCAAGGTTATGTCATTCATACAACCACTAATATCTAGGTAAACAGTCTCAATGTTAGAAGTCTCAATACTTTGTATTGGCGTAGTGTCTGACTATTCCACTGCAATGTAAATCACACATGCCCTGGAAGTAGGGAGTGAAGTGTTATCTTTTATCTGCTTCAATTATTTTTCCTTTTTTTTCTGCTTTCAAATTTATTTTGGCATTACAACTCAGTAACTAGGTGATGACCATGACTTTTCTTTACAGTTTTGAAGTATCACCTTATTAAAAGATTTTGTCAGAAAATAAGTAAGTGATTTTTATAGATTTTCATTTTAAGTTACGGAGTTGTTTGACATTTTCACATTTTTAAACAAATATTCCCTCCTTTTCCTCAATATAAATTCCAATTTCAAAATTTATTTTTCTGTAGCTAGCCCCCATCCCCTAAATATTTAAAGTCAAAATTTATTTCAAGGAAACACTATAGAAATATTGCAACAAAGATGTTTTATTTATCCAACTGGATCTGCAATATGAAATTCTAAATGTATTAGCCCAAAGCTTTTGACCAAGCTTAGAGCAGAAAGTTCTTCAAAATCTCAAAAATTCTCCTGCAACAGAACCATATTCCTCCAGGCTTGTTAATTCAGCCTGATCTTGACCTGCAGAATTCTTACCACTGATAGCACGCAAAACTTTTTAAGATATTTAACTCCAGTAGGACCTTAACTCTGTCTTTCAATCTTGCCCCAAGAGAGATTTCTTGAACCATACACCTGATTTCCTCCAAACTGTCACTGCATTGGTAGCAAATAGCACATTCAGTCTCTCACTTAAGCCCCTACACAAATATCTCTGTATTCATCAGAGGTAGTTGGTCGTAAAAGCCTGACCAACACCATTCAGGTGATTGCCACCCATTAGCTGCTTGGCTGGTTGTGTGATGCTGCAGGCTTCAGTCTCTGTAATATACTCCAATCACTGTGGTGGCTGCAGGGACCTGCAGCACATTGGCTGGAGAACTCAGGTCAGCCTTAGCCTGAGTTGGGAAAGAAGATGGGGATCCAAGAGGGGGTAATAAAGTTGTAGTCCTAGTTTTCAAGAGACAAAGCAGTTCAGAGAAGGTGATGGAATGGCATTGGGGTTGGTGTCTTCTTGGGAAAAGGTAACACTTAAGGACAGGACAGTAGAAACGATTTTTCTCCTGTGTGGACACACAGCCCAAAATTCTGACCAGTATCAGGGCCTACTGGCAATGTCAGGAGCTCCTGTATTAGCCTCTGCTGTGCTGTTGTAGCCTCCTGTGATCACAGAGCAGGTTTGGTCCTTTCCTATGATAAGGGCATGCTAACTAATCCTTCTTACTTGTTGCTACTGATCTCAGACCTGAAAAGGTCGTTCTCAAGAGAGGGGGAAACAATTTCACCTGTTCTAATTCTCCTAAACTGTTTATTCCCTCAGGCAAAATAATCAACTAACACACCTGTGGAAAGTGAGCATGGAGCAGAGGAAACCCTGCATGGAAAGTCCCCGAAGCCACAGCTGTGTGTGCTGTCACTGGAGTATGCCCAGTGCGTAACGGCACATTAGGTAGGCATTGATCTCAGCCAGTTTATGAGCTCTGTTACAGAATTGAATCACTTACTGCTGAAACCCATGGTGCAGAAATTGCTACTTCCTAAACTAATCCATTTTCAAATTAGCTTCCAATTGTGACTGATGACCTCACTGCAAGTCAGTTTACCTAATTGTTAACACTTACTAAGAGAAATCAATCTTTATATCTCTTTCTTTGCTCTATGTTTCTTAATTTTTAAATTCCTCACAGCTTCTTTTCACACTGCTCCCACTGAGAAGACAGGCTTTATGAAAAAGCTAAGATTGCTTAATTGTCTACTCCTACTTAGAAAATAAGATGGGTAAAGGGAAATCAATGACTTCCAGTGCTTCACTGACAAGAGAGTTGAAAATACATATTCATTTGTTTGTGCAGCTTTCCTAAATTGGTACTAGGCAGATATCTATATCTGAACAAGATACAAAGACTTCTTCAAAAATACACTGTTTCTCGATCGTTGTGAATAACTATAGGCAGTTTACTTCTCAGTTTGTAATTGTAAAGCCGAGTCCTAACGTGAGAATGTGCACAAGAGCTGATGGAAAGGGAAGACTTGATGGCCATCTACGTTTGAACAGAAAATACAGAACCAAAACATCAAATAGAGGTACTTTGCATTTTCAAAAAGGTCAGACCTTCATCATCTTGCAGGGACTTTTCCTGGGACAAAAAAGTATCTGAGTTTGAATCCTCCCTAAATCTGATGACATTGGATTCCAAGCAGATACCTCTTCAGAGCTAAGTGACACATTGGTATGTAACATAGATTCTATATGGTAGGATGAAGTGTATAGCAATGTGCAATATAAGTAAGCTCTGAGTACCACGGAAACTTATTTCTATTTTTTATTGTATTATGACTCACATAAAACTAAGAAGTTATACTAAAAGAATGGAAAAGGGAAAAATAGGCACTTAACACTAATTCAGTAAAAGAAGTCATACAGACCTATCCAAAATGTTCCTCAAAGCAGTCAGCACAAATTAAGTAACTATTAAGTTCATCATACAATAGAGGCAGTGAGAAAAGGATCTCTGTTCAGCTGAGTAAAAGAACAGTCCAGATTTCCATTTTGCTGTGTCAGCTGGCTCAGAAGCAAATCTGCATTTCCCCCTGGAGAGATACAGATGTACTTTTTTAATAACAAAATAGCCAATATGTCTCTAAATATGATTATCATAACCACATATAACTTGTTGTACAACTATGCTCAGCTTCATAGGTAGGGCAGAAAGCCAGAAAATGTGGTGAACATATCCTCTTCCCCAACCTCTTGACCTACTAGTGTGATGTTTATCTTCATGCTGACATTCCTAAAAATCTATATTTCCCCCTTGAATTGAGCTACCATATATTGAGAACAGAACAACAACTAGTGTTCTTTTGGCATTTTAGCAACATTTTTTTCTTTGCATAAATTGCCTTGCTTTTGCTTTTGTACTCCTCTGTCTCTTCTTGAGTTAACAATTTATTTCTGACTGCGTGACTCTTTGCAGCCACTCCTGGTTACATGTTAAAAAAATAAAAAAATAAAAAAAAAATCCCAAGGAAACATTGTGGCTTGTGGTTTCAAATGTCAGTTTTACTATGTCCCTGAGGTTTAGACATGAATGACATGATGACCTTTGAAGTAACATTGTCCTGGGACATAGTTGAGATTTTCTATTAGAGTGAGGTTTGCCTTTAACAGAAGAAGAATGTTCAGATAGACCGATTGGTACTTGGCCCCTGGCTAGGTTAGAAGTATAGCTTTCCCTCTCAGGCCTAATTCCTAGCATAGGAATGCAGAGACAAAAGGAAACACAATAGGGAGATAAATCTAGCAGAAGTTCTTCCAAGCAGCTATATAGATGTTTAAGCTATACATTGGAACACATGCTTCTTCTTTTGGCTATTTCATCAATATTTGACTGTGCCTAATAGATCATTAAAATATGCAGCTCTGTTCTGACATTTAGATAGGTTGATGAGTGGTTTTTTTCTTGGGGGAGATGTTTTGTGAAACTCTAAGTTAAGAGGATAAGGTATAGCATATTTTCTTAAGAGTTCTCTAATCAGCATTAGTATGCAACTCCGATTCCAAAATATTTGGACCCCCACTGGAACAAATAGAAGTGTTGGAGGAACAGAAATGCACTGGTGACCTCAGAGCAATTTTTAATATTCTTAAGTGTTGCTTCCAAGTACTAAATTCTTTTGAAGTGGTGTTTGGCTATTTTTCTATGATATCTGGGGATTAACTCTAGTCTTTATTTATCTAAGCAGGGGTTCTCCTTCAGTGAATCTCATAATGTTAAAGAAGCTAATTGAATTAAGTAATTATAAAAGGTACTAGAGACCAAACCCATGAAACTAAACTCATCTGCTGTTAAGAATGCTCAATGTCATTGTAATTTACCCATCCTATTGCAAAGAGCCTTCAGAAATGAAATTTGTCAGTAATCCTGTAAATTTAGCTTTCAGATAGGACCTCCAACAAAATAAAAAAAATGTGGTAGATGAACTCCTATCAGGAAGTAGGAGGATACCGTCAAAATACACTAAGTACTTGTAATTGCTTTCCAACAAGCACAAATGACTATGACAGTACTCAAGATAGTGACCTGGAACATTTAACTCAACTCTTATCACCACTTCTCTCCTTCCATTTCTCAAATCCTGGCAACCCCCCACATAATCAAGCCCAAAATTGCAGCCCAGACACGTGACCTAAACAAACAGAAGAGCAGAAAGAAGTGAAGTTCAGCTGGAAGTAGGAGAAAAACAACCGTGTAAGGAAAGACAGCAGAAACAAAGGACCTGTTAACTACTCCCCTCAGGATCACACTAGTTCAGATTCAGTTGCACAATCACAGCCTTGATAAAAAAAGATTATACAGAAAGGATGTGGTTGATTTTGCAAATAACCATTTGAAAACCAATAAAGTGATGCAAAGATAAGATACAGAATGGGAGAGGGAAATCAATGACTTCATTTTCCATCTAACACATAATCACAGCTTTTAACTTTTTCTGAACAAAAGCAGTTGAGATTTAGTCGGCTACATGTAGGAAATGACTTCTTGAGAGTTGGCTGCTCACTAACCAGATTAAATCATCCTTTGCATTACCCAAATACAATTTGTTTCGTTTTACTTTGTTTTGTTTTTCCTGTTTTTCATTTAGACCCATGTACAGTGGCTTATCAAAGCCTCTGCATAGGCAGAGGAAAATACCTTAGATGCACACTGTGCGAGGAGTGGAAGATACTTGATATTACTTTGGAACCAGAATATAAAGCATCAAAATTTGTGGCAGAAATGGAAGAAAACTTAGAAACATAAGCTATTGACTCTTCGGTGTAAGAAAAACACTCATTGGCCATCATTTTCAATGAACTGGTTGGGTTACTGAGTCTATAGGCCTGGTGCGAGAATACTTCCCTTCTAGAGACAAAGCAAATACAAACTTGCTTATAAAGCTAAACTTCGGCCTGTCACTGAATACAGCAGCCCTGCTCATCAAGGCATGGTAGTATGGAGGACAGCGATTCTGTGACCCTTTCTTCTCACAACCCCTGCACCTTCTAAAATAATGCTTTCTCCCCCAAAGGAGAACTAAAAATGCTACTTTCTCTGATGAATGTAAAATAGCCTTTCTTAGAGGACTTAGTTATAGTCTTCCAGATTTTTAAAGTAAAAAAAACCAGCCAACAAATATCTTTACACTCTTGTAAATGGTACAAAAATGGACATAATTGATGCTAACTTTAAAGCTCTCTTAGTCTCCCACGCTGATGTGAAATAAAACTGAAAATAAGACCTGTGGTCATTTCTGTATAAGCTGTCCATTAGAATAAAAAACGTTTTTGCTCTGACTTCAAAATTAGGCTCATATCTGGAGAATCTACAGAATGCCTGTTGAGATTTTTCCCATTAGGCATTATCTGACTGCTGACGGATTTCATAATCACATCATGATTCTGTACTCCATCTTTCTGGAATACAATTCTGCCAGAAAAAATATGTATCTGCATAAAACAGGGATTATATATTCTAATATCTGTAAAATGATAAATTATCTACTGCGGCTTTATAGGACGATACTAGTGTGTAAGACCGAAAAAGTGCAACTACTGCTTAGACCAGCTTGAAAGAAATGATAGTTACTGGAGTTCAATGAGTATCTCTTAAAATTCTTGGAATTAAGTGTAGTGTTGTACTATACATAGCAGAAAGCATATGATAGTGAAATAACTATATTATCTTTCTTCTTTTTTTTTTTTTCATAAGCTATCATGAACACACCGAAAAGATACACATACAAGAGAACAGAAGGAGAAACACAGTATCTACTAGATTGCTGTCATGACTGACATTTTAATTGGCTCACAAGTGTATGGGGACTGCAGTATGTTTTAGACTTAATTTCCACATGTACAATACAGCCATCACAACTAGTCTCTTCTACATCTGGGAATTAGTTTATAGCAATGCAACTGCTGCTCATCTGGTCTTCTGCTGTCTTTGCCATGAACATGAGTCTTGACAGAGAAACTGTGGCTGGATAAAATAGCTAACAGATATTAACATAGTCCCCTTAGGTATACTAGTTGAGAACATACCTCTGTAAGCAGAAAGGAGCCCAAACCACAGTGTTTAGAACTGGAACTAAATAAAATAGGGCTTGCAGACTTTGTGTGCTGCCTCTTGTGTTGGGACGGGAAAGGCAGGGTGGGTGAAAGGTATGGTATGGTAGGTACGGCAGCACATACAAATAACAGCCAGTGCTGGAACCCATCTCATGAGGACTGCTGTTCAATTGCAGTGTTCAGGACACATACACTGGGCAAAGGTCATCTGTATTACAGCTGGTTGGGACTTCTCCAGAGAAGCCCCTTTTCTATCCAAAAGTTATGATTCATCAGAACAAATTTCTATTTTTCTTCTTAATGAAAACTAAGAATATTTTTATTTGAAACTTTTCTCAGATAGACCCATCACAGAATATCTCAAAGGAGTACATTTGCCTTCACTGTACTTTTACTTAGACAAAACATGAGAATAGACATTCAATGCATGTGTGTTATGGTCCAGTGAAGATAATTTATATAGATGTGAGACAGCAATTAGCAAGATTGTATCTCCCCAAGGATACAGAGAATGCAGAGAGTGATATCTTTGGAGGCACTTCACAAACAGGGCTTTGCCCCCACCACCTCCCACTCTTGAGAAATCACTATGAAACCAAAAGGGGTGTGATTTGAACTGCAGTCTCCTGCACTTCAACATTCCCTGAGATATAGAATGGTCTTCCACAGAAATTTCATTTTTTTATCACCATCAAGTCAGTTGAACTCTTGCCCAATATTTAAGGAGTTTCACAAACCTAAACAGTTGTAATAAAAGCAATGAAAATAGACTGATTTTATTAGAGGATTTATCAGAGGCATGAGAGAAAAAGAGTTTTGTTTTGATTTTTAATCATAAGTGAACTTCATAACTATTATTTCAGAGGATCGGTATTACTAGAATAATAGGAAGGTGGTGGTTTGTTTGTTTGGTTTTTTTTTAATTTTTTTTTCCTATCCTGTTTTTCCTTTACACAATTTGATTCAGCATGATGAAGAAAATAAAACAAATCCCCAAGCCCTGAAACCTTTCAGAAACCAGAGTTCCAGTTTTCCAGCCAGCCCTCATCCACATGGAGGCCAAATGCTTTTGTCATGTTATTAATTCAGTCTGCACAAGAGGTTGTGGTTCTCTTGCTAGAAGAACTCTGCTATGAAATGTGGTGCCAGAAAATCTGACAAGTGCCCTCCCTCCCAGTACAATATTTTGGAGAGAGGAAGCACAGAGCAGAAGGCAGACTCTTTGTGGGTTGCTGGGGGATGGTTTGCATAGCACTTACACTGCTTTGTGGTGTGGTTTGAAGGGGGAGAAAGTTGGACCATTTCAACAGCCCTTCTCTCTCCATCTTCTGTAGTTTATACAGGACAAAGAGAAACCTTGCAGAAAGAAGAAAGCAATGTTGTTGCTTTCCTGCTTTTTCTATAGCATCTGAGGACAAGGTCTACCAGCAAATTCTAGTAGATCATGCGTTACGGCCAGTGTCTGGGAGCATATATAGGAAAGATTTTGGCAGTACAGTAAAACCAAATATTTCATGAGAATGAGTGCTCAGTTTCAGATGTTGTTTTAAACCACATTCAACTGTATGAAATGTGTGAGTTTCTGGTTTTTTTTTTTATTTTTATCTTTCCCCCTTCCCATTTGAAAATACCTATTTTTAATACTTCTTTCACCTTTCAGGTAAATATATTAACAGTCATATTGACTACCATGAACACAGACATTAGATCTTGGAAAGATGATTGAAACCCTAATAAATTTGAAACCGTTTTCAATTAGTACACAGGAAATTTACTTTGTGAGCCATGACTTGTTTTATTAGTGCCCTGGAGGGCAATTTAGATTGGAAAAATCAGGACATCATTGTTTGCCAAAAAAAGAAAACAGATACTTAGCTTTCATCTACAGTCTGGGATACAGCCATGAAAACGGGACTAAAATATTATCGAGTATCTAAAAAATATTTATACATTGGGGTCAATCATAGTTCCAGAGTGTTGGAAATGACATTCATCCCATCCTAAAGTGTGTAGTTAACTTGGAAGTTTGCCACTTGCTAACATACAGCTTTTACTTTTAAATTAACCTGAAGTAAAAACTATATTACTTTTTTAATAGGTACAATTAAGATATGGGAACAGTTGCTCAAGAAAGCAGGAACTTCTTTACAATTTATCATACCTCTCAAACTTTAATCACCTGTGTTTTCGTGGGGTTACATCATATACCCCATTCTCTGTTTTTCTTCTCTTTATTGTTCAGGTTCCCAGCCAGCCAGGAATAAAAAACTTACATCAAAGCCATATGACAGAGAGAAGTAGGTAAAGAGAAGGGCTCCTGCCAATGTGTAAACCCTTCTAAAAATATGAATAGCAAGATCAACTTTTATGACTGCAAAATTTGTTCCGCCAATTGTAGTCTGGCCAGCAAGGAGAAAGAGAGGATACACCCAATGAAACAACTCTTAATATGTCTTTGCCTGATGTACACAAGCATCAACTACAAAAGTGTTCCTTGTGTGTTAACCTGCCTTGACTTCATCCACCTGAACGAGGGCCTCTTGCAGTGTGGTCTATAATTTTTCAATACTTTTTAATCATAGCCACTTCAATGTCTTTCACACTTCAGCAAGCTCCTTCAAATGATGCCAAGCTCAGTTAGATTCAGCAGCACTGGACCATGGCTTAAACACTTAGGGCTAAATTATCATAACTCTTTCTTGGTCATGCAAGGGAGGGTGAATCTCTCCTCCTTTTTCCCCCACTGAGAATGTAACTCCGGGGAAAAAGGACAGGAATACAAGAAGACCCTGATGTATCTTGCTCCATATGCAGTATCTGATACATAAGGGTGGGAAACAAAATTCTCCAAGAAAAGAGGTGAAGTGCTTTAGCCATTTCACCAAAGCATATACTGAAAAGATGCAACTCGAAACAAGTATCTATAACATTTGACATTAGGTTTCATCCATATAATGAGCACACTGTAATCTGGTAAAAGAAGCTGCTTCTCCAGAAAATAATTCAGAATATCTAAATAAAACTAGTACTCAAAATTCCTCTGTGAAAGGAACCTATGTGAATAGTGATCATAATTACTCCAGAGTTCACAGAAGTGAAATTACTCCACAGTCAGTCACAATTCCTATAAAAAAAAGGGGAACATTAAAAAATCCAGGGACATTCAGTAATGAATCTCCAGATACATAAAGGTTTTGCAAGGATATTAAAAGGCCTTATGGTTTTCCTTTCACCTTCAAAGTTTGTACTTCTCAAGTCAAGCATAGATACAGTACCTGAAACTACATGCAAATATCCAGCCAAAAGCTTAACCTGAAAGAGTGAACTTTTGGAAATGTTGCTTCCTCCAGAACAAAAAGACTACTAGGTGTGAAAACAGCATTTACAGTTCAGAGCTGTAGTGTACCTATGTCCTGTCCCACATTCACACTCTGAACACATTTGACCCTGAGGCAGAAATGTGATAGTCTCAATTCCCAGCTCCCCAGGAACCCAGGCATGCCTATCCACTGAAATTTCCCAAATAAAAGCAAAACACAAATGGCATCCTAATGAGTTGGTTCCCACCTCAGTAGGTAGGCACGACATTGTCAGGACAGATACCAAGGATCAGAACTGCATGGCATATCATGGACGGCACTGATGTCTTGTTATAAGCATGGTATCTATCTGTCTCCATCAAATCAGCTGTGTATATTTGAACTTCTAACTGAGGTTTTAACAGAAAATTAATCGAAAGTAGCTTTCTAATCCTTTATGTAAATTTCAGAGTACTAGTTAGGATCTTTCAGCGACATAGTAATTTTGCATGGATTTCATTATTACTGGGAAACAACAGGAATGAATGGTTAGTTTTAACTTATTTAAATACATGTCAAAAAAAGAAAAAGGAAAACAAAAACAAAAAGAAAAGAGCTTACCTCACACACCCACAAGTCTTTAATGGTCAAAGCAAAATTATCCAGTTTGATTGATGTCTCTTTGGATACCCCTAGAGGAAAATATTTTAAAATTTGAAAAATACAACTAAATCACATTTAAAAAACCCATAGAAGATTACCTACATGTTTTGAAAAGTAAATGAGAGCATAACCGATTACCATACCATTGCTTTAAAGCATCCAAAGCCTTGGCTATGTAACAGAGAACATTCTAAATTCAGTATGATTTGGGAAATTATGTGGCAGGGGACTTGTGACGAAACACAGTCTTATTGCTCTTGTATAAAATATCAACCTTTTTGCTAGAATGAAGTGAAGTCATCTTGGTTTGCAACTGCAGTTTGTTAGGACTGTCTCATTAATAGGAAAAAAAGACAACAACAAAACCAACTGCCTCCCTCTCCTCGCAAGCCTCTAAATGCATCATTTTTTATTGGAGTGAAGTTACATCTCCTTATAAAAGCAAGCCTTAGACATAAGACATTGACCCAAATTAGTTTCACTTTTGAAACGTTATAGCATGGTTTTGTTTTGGCCCACTCGGTTAATCTTACTTAGCCAAAGGGGAGGGGGATGAATGCTTATTTTGAGAGAGGAAATGCAGTTTTGCAGTTCTGCATGAGTAACACACAGCACAGGTGTGGAGCATCGCATAAATAATCCTATGGCAAAAAAGCAGCAAGCAAGAGCACGTCCCAGGGAACCTGCTGTGACATTAGCCAGAGCGTTGTCACACACAAGTCAGGTTGTCCATGCCTGGCAGCTAGGTGTTTTTTAGCCTCACAGATCTGCTCAGACACATATGTGGGCATCCACAAAGGTTAACTCCAGCCAAGGAAAGTTGATCAGAAAGCCAGGTTCATACTGGAGTAAGTCAGAAAACTTAACTTTAAACTTCAGCTATAAAACAGGCTCACTCTCCTTGCTGGAAAAACTCAGATTAATTCACCTTTCTGTGCTAACTTCAGACTATATGAATTCCCCTTTCTCCACCCAGTTCCTTTCTTTTCTTTTGGGGGGTGTTTCTCCTGGAGAGGAGCAAGAAAAAAAGCTAAATGAAAAATATTTCAGACTTTCTACAACTCATTAACAAGAAATGTGCTCATGTAAATGGACCTTCCAGGCACTGGTGCATGACTTCCACTGGCAATATGACAAACTTACCACTGCCTGACACCCATTACGTGAACACGAACAACCAGAGCTGCAGTTCCCTGCTCTGGGACCTAGAGTAGACCCTGGATCAAGAGGTGCTAAAGAGTGAAATGGCTATGGATGAACAGAGAAAAATCCTTTTCAAAACTCTATGGAATTTATCCATGAAAGATTAAGTCCAAATGGAACTAAACCCAGTTGGGTCTACAGTCAGTTTATTTCACTGAACATCTCAAATTAAAGATTTCTGTCTGGAACACATGGACTGTGTTGGTTAATGCTGCTATATTTCTGATAACAGATGTTGTGGGACCCTGAAAATTTGCAGGGTACATCTTGTGTTTCAATATGTGCTTGCACAATGCCTAGCATTCCTTGGCAAATAAGTTAGTAACATTCTCACGTAAAATTATGCAAGGTTTTCCTTGTTATATGTGAGTACAGCTTAAAAAAGTAAAAAACAAGTTTCTATATTTGGATCATGATTTACAGTTTCACGGAAGTGCTCTGGCCTTCTAAATGTAATTGACACAGGAGAAATTATGCTAAATATTTTTTTTTTAAATAAGGAAGAATCAAATGAGATTACAGGATACTTTCCTTTTATAAATGTATTACAAGAAGTTTGCTGAAAGACAGTTTAACCTCTGATTTTAAAGAGCTGGCAGAAAAAAAACCACCTCATCCGGTAGAAGAAACCAGTGTTGTGAACTTGCCCACATCAGCTGTCAAATAGAAACCAACATGCACAATTAAAGTAATTAGAAAAAAAAAAAAAGTTTTCATATCTCAAAAATGCAAGAGCTGATCTTCTGTAACTTAGACTGTCAATGACTTAAAGTGAAATAAATTACTTTATCTGCTAAAGGCAACAAAGTTCATAAATCTTACTTTTTTCTTTTTAAAAAAAAACCCCTCCCATACAATAGCTGCTGATTTGCTCTCCAGGGGCACTCTTCATTTTTTTTTCCCTAGTGTTCTTTTCAGGATAATGACAAACGTCAGACCTTCCGACATCTTGTGTTAAAACCTGAACAAAGCCCAGTCAAGGAAGTGGAAGACATTTCCATGAGCTATGGAAGCAAGACCCAAACTTGGTGCAAACCCACAGGCCTACACCTGTAGAGGCTAACATAAAGCATTTGAAAATTAACCTGAGACAGATTTCTAGAAAAACACCTCTATGTACTCTTTAGTATTCTCTTTTTTTTTTTATTCTGATCTTATTAAATTATTTGGGAAGACAACTGAGAGTATCCCAGAAGTATTAAACAGGTTTAACGATCCAATTCTCCTAGAGATTTCTTAATTACTACTTTAACTCTATGAACATCCTGCTCTATGAACATCCAGTCTTTTCTGGACAATGTTATTTTTCTTAGGGAAAAAAAATGCACATAACTAAACTATTGACTTTAACATACAACAGCTGAAGAAAGTATATCCTTAATTATAGTAGAATTTGAGTGGTATTAAAATATTATTATTGTGATGCTTCTGTTAAAGTTCTATCAACACTTTCCAGAAATACGGTAACAGCTGTATTTTTAGAGTTTTGTCATCTGGACAGAAAAACATTCTCCATATTAAAGTTTCCAATTAAATTTATGTGTTAAAGAGACTAAGCTTTTTAACTTCAGATGTGGAAAAGATCCAGACTTTATCTCTAAGCCACAAAACCATATATAAATTAAATGATTTAGCGTTAGGGTTGGGGTTTTTTTCTGCTTCTTAAGCTGAATTTCTAGCATCACAGAAAAAAATGCTAAATGTAAAAAGAAAATCTCAGACTTTTTAAAGATTCTCAAGAGGGGCATCGAAAGTTTAAGCACCCAACATTATTAATCCCTTCTGAAATTCCTATTGCAGGTGCATGCATTTCTTCCTTATGCATATGAAGCCAAATGCAAACCTCTCATTCACGAGCAGAATGAGTACCACTGATTTTAAACAACTTTACTAGTCCATCTCTCCAGGCAAGGAAGGAATGACAACATTCTTATACCTCTTTCAGGCATTTTGCTCAAACGAATATTTTATGGCTCTGACATGGCACTGTGAAGACCAATGAACCCACCCATATGCTCATACACACATACGTGCTGAAATGAAAACCAATCTTTGCTAAACAATTTGTAGGATCCTCACTGCTTTTTCTTGTACACTCCCACTACTTCAGGGCCAATCACAGGAGCCAAGCTACCTCCTACTGTTTTTTACAGCTGAGGTTCCTCAGTCCTTTATAGGCACTGTTTGACCCCTTTCCAGCTGGCTCTGATAATCAAATATGGGCAGCTGAGCCTAGCCCTACCTCCCTGCTCCCCAAACAACTGCTCTAGGATTGAAAGGAGTAGACCACCCTGTTAAATGTTCTGTGATTAAAACAGCAAAAAATTTAACAGGCAAATCTGCTCATTTTATTATTTCTTAAAGGACAAAAGGAAGAGAGAGCAGAGAGGGACCTTTTGTGGATATGATTAGCTTTGATTCACTTGAAAGTCCAGTTTGGAAATAAAATGTTGAACTATGAATTTTTGCAGACATACAGCAATTTTAAATCAAGCAGATATTTCACCTACACTTTACTCTTAGTTTTGTCTGTGGAATACTCCACATCTGAAGTGGAGTGGATAAATTCAGATGAAAACTCTTCATGCTTCCATCTTTAACTTTTTTTTTTCATTCTATGATTATTATATGTTATATAATTATTATATGTATAGAAAGGCCTTAGTGATAGGTAAGAGATCAATCCATGGTCACATTGTCTGAACTACTGAGCTTTAAATGAGACAGGACCCCTGGAAGGCGGGATTGTACTTCCTTGGGAGGGAATAAGAATGTCTGTATCCATGCCATCAGCTGGGAGAGGCTCCCTGGATTGGTGGTGGGAGTTTGATGAGGAAGACTGAGTTTGCAGTGTGGGCAGACACTCCTGACAAAAGCAGAGAGCAAACCCAGAGAAGTAAAGGAAAAGGAGATTTGTCCAGGTAAAAGGAATACCAGTGGTGACTGAGAACAAGGTCTTGATTTGAAAGTTATAGTGGGCAAGACAGACATTTCAAATCATCTTAATTTCCTTCACCAAAAATATCTGGGTTTTCTCTGAGTCATTAGGTGTTTTTTTTTTTTTTTCTTTTTTTTTTTTTCTAAAAATCAAATGCAGTTTTGAAGATTTGTGGTTTTTTCTCACTCTAAGAAAATATTTGGACAGGCTTATATCAAAATTGCACCCAACTTAAGAGCCATCTCATCAAGTATGCAAAGCTAGATATGTGAGTGAATACATTTTCATAAAGATATTCTTCATTGACATTAAACATCAATATTTACATAAGAAAGTAGTCCTTGGAGGTGACGTCTGGCTTTGACTGAATGTTAGAACTGTTTGTCACAAAGCCTTGAGATAAGCTGCAAGCAGATTGAAAACAAATATATAAAACATATTTTTGTGTTCTGTACAGAGATAAATTTTATCCCAGACATAATAATTGTATGATGAGTGATAACATTTGAGAGAAAGTATTCTTTTAATGGAGAAATGGCACGTTATTGTAAATATCACTTTTAGTCCCCATGTCATCTCCAAAGGTACATTTATGAAAATGTGACTTTTCAAAATTAGACTCACAGATGGGCAAAGTCTGTGCTTGTGTTTGGACAAAATACATGCGATTCTGGTCAGTCAGGTTTCATGGTCTCCAGTTGTCATAAACATTCTCAGGAGCTATATTACTTGTACTATTGTGTGTGTGCATAAAATTTTGGAATCCCACCAGCAGGGAAAGAGATGTAGAAACACTTCTCTGTCTTTGAAATTCTTGGTGAAAATGAACACAGGCATGTTCAAAACTGGTCTCATTAATGAAAGCCTTTCCTCACTGGTACATATAAGGGCAAACACATTATTCCCAATGAAAAACAGCTTTCAAAAAGTGAAGGAGAGAACCTCATGGGTGGTCTTCTAGGAAAATAAAAAGGGAGTTTTATGTTCTAGCTGCATTTAAAAAAAAAAGAAAGAAATAAAAAGGAAGATGATGGTGACCTTTGTGGCCCAAAGGCACAGGAGCAAGATGCTGTATTTGAGTCTAAAAGGACCTATGTTCTGTCTTCCTCAGACTCATGTGGGGAAATTCTGTGTGTCTCCCAGTTCTGCTTTAAAGTAAATAGAATGATAAAGAGTTTCACTCCCTGAACTGGTTGAAGCAAGATTGCTGTGTAGGTGAGGCACAACTGAAAGTTTCTTGTACCAGCAGAGTCTAAATTGACTGCAATAGGCTTTGGAATCGGCTTTTACCCTTGAGCAGAGTTCTCCAAGTTATTTGATATTATGGCATTAGCAGGAGCCCAGCCTTACACTTGAACAATTTAGTACTTTGCAGAATCTGGCATTTTGTGTCTGATTCATTTTTTTTTTTTGTTTGCTTCTGCTTCTTGTTAATCAAGCACTACTTCTTTGACTACATCTTTACTACATAGATATATACCCATTTCTGCTCGTTTTTAAGTCGGGGGCATTACATTTTCTGGTATTTGTGAGAGAAAGACAGTCATGAACATTAGAGCTGTCATTCTGGTATAAGTTTAATTGCATTATAGTACACTGGCAAATAATGGAATTAGGAAGGAGAATAAAAAGCAGACACCTTCTGCTAGTTCATATTACAGGTTTTAGCAGAGTAGAAGGTAGTTTCTAAATTGTTATAATTGGTCAGTTTTGCTCAGGCCTTTTAATATTTATTTTGTGCTGTCATATATACAAATAATTTATTGTGATAAATATTCTGGTTTTATCTCTTTCGGTTTATGCCTTCTAAAAAAAATCCACTAAGTGGAGCAACTACATTTCTTCCACATGCAAGATTGCTTATGACATTTCCGATCACTCTGTGATAAAGGTTCCAGAATGAATGAAAGAGATGCAGAAGCAGATATAACAGTAGATTAACATAACGTAACGCTATGAGGTATTTGATTTATAGCAGAGACAATGAATGAATCCATCTCCAATGCCTCCTACTCATGTTAAACTTCCTCTAGGCCCACCTAAATACATTATTGCATAAACATTGTCACATAACTTTGGCATGACTACAGAATTACTAATTGACTACCCTGTTCTAAATGATGCAAGACCTTCTCTTTCTTCATTAAGTCATCTTTCCTGCCAATAGATGTCACCGGACATGCGATTTCCTTCTGAAAAGGTCATTAAATGTGACAAATACATAAGCACAATTTGCTTCCTCCCTGGGGCAGGGATCCAGAAATTTTGCATGGGAGTCTCTTGCGTAATGCTCCCAGCCAGCTAGTTTGGCAGGACCAGCCAGCACTAGTAGCATAAACTGACTTGGTGAGATATACCTTTGAAAGCGATTCAATCCAACTGTAAAGAAAGAAACTGGGGCAAATAGCAACCACTTTCTTCACTGAATGTGTTTGGGGTTTTTGTTGGGTTTTTTTTTTTTTTGTTTGTTTTTTAATTCAGTGAAATATTCTGCTACCATGCTAGGCTATTCCCCGCACTGCAGAGATGCTAACTGATGATCAATAAAAGATGTTTCAGCTCACACTCATGACCTTCGTCTCACATTAAGTCAATAGTAAGATTCCAGGCCATTAGAAAACATTGAGTCTTAAATAACGTAGTAATATACACTTGAAGATAGTGGAAATCATGTAATTGAGTTCAGTTGCAAATGTTTCAAGCCCTTCTATTCTAACTCAAGTGATACTGTATTTATAATCAAATCCATTGGACAAAAAAAAATGTTTTACCTAAAATTTTACCACTTTGAACACAGTCTCTATCTGTATTAAGGAAAATTAATCTGCTGGTGAAAATTCAGCAGTTTACTTTTGCTACCATTCTGTTAGATGGTATCCACCAAGTTCCAGTGCTGATATGGTCCAAGAGCAGCAACTATTTTTGGCCCTTAGAAGTGTCCCATTCAAGGCTAAGGAACATTAAGAAGACTAATATTATTTATTAATAATATTAATATCTTGCGCCATTTACATCACTAATCTTTTGAAGAAAAATAAAAAAGACAATCTCCTTGACATTTAATTCAAAATTATTTTTTTTTTTGTGAAACTTGTTCTTTATTTAGAAATAAACCAGGTTAAACCATTTTTCTCTACCAAGAACAGACCTGAACCTCTACAGAGAAGAGACTGATAAAGATTTCTGTAACGACTGCTGAGAAATCAGGTCTTTTAGATATATAATGACTCTTAGAAAGCTTACTGGAAAAGAAAATATGAAAACAAAAAATGCTATGCTTCATTGTAGAGCAAAATATCCTCTTACAGGGATAATATTTTTTATAAAAAGAGCAGTTTATTCTCTGATTGTGTTCTGTCATAAATCATACAGACAGATGTGTGCCTTAGTCACGCATCAAGGTTGATTACCATTTCTTTAGGTTTATACAACACAGGCTAAGGATTAGACTTTTTTTATTGTAACTTTTTTTTTTTTTCATTTTATAGTAGAGAAAATGTAATATTGCATGCATTTTTCTTTGTTACAGCACATTTGTACAATAAAAACAATATTTACATCATACAATTTTCTGCTGCTATGAAGAAAGATCTAGTCATAGCCAGGTCTGCTTGTTCTCTTTCTAAGAACACAGTTTGAGGAAAGTCCTCATGTAAGTTAAGATAATGACAAAACTTTTTCATTGTGTATTCTGTTGCACATACACCAATCAACTTTTTATGTTTTCAAAACTGGTTTATCAAGAAAATCTTTGAATATAGGTATAGATGATAGCATCTGGAGAATAAATATTTACCAATTTAATAATTAAACCCTGCTGAATTCCTGCAGACATGAGTCAAGGACTTTTAAATGGCAGGGTGTGTATAGTGTTTTTTAACCTCATTGTACCAGGCCAGCCTGAACTAGAAGTGGGATTCTTCCTCAGTATAGTTCCTTCCCAAAGAAAACTCTGTGGGAGAAGAATATATACATCAGGGATAGTGATCTGACCTCAGCTATTATAGCTAGTCATAGCTGGCATCAAGAAGAGATTAACATGAGGTTACTCAATATTTCTATTAGATAGAGTTCAGATTTAACATTAGTCATGGATATAAAGTAAATTTTGACTCTGCTTTGGAATTCAAGCTCTCTTACTTATCTGCCAGCTCCAATGAACTTACAAAAACAAGATTGTTATATCACACAGAAGAATGAACACATGGTTGAAACAAAGAAAATTTCAGCTTTGGCTGAGGAACTCATAGTGAAAAAAATGTTCACCAGTGTTTGAAATTTGCCAGATTAGACTTATTTCTTTAAAAACGAAAAGCAAAGTGCATATCCAATTCATCAATGAAAGAGCAGACAATCCATATTATTTCTGGAGGTGGATGACGCTCTCAGACAATCTCATGACAAATGCTGTGTATTGCTGCTACCATCACAAAGCTGTCTTCTCTTTTTGGTTTCTCTTTCCACAAGAAAGGCCAAAAAGACAAGAGAGGTGAATTTGACTCTGAAAATGTTAGACTGTTTCAAGTTTGGTAAATGAGAGTGTTGCCTATATCAGCCCAAGAATGTTAAAACATGAATTGTGAGTCATGGAGCAGTTTTTGTCCTATCATAATATAATTTATAACATAGCGGATCCTGACTCATTGGTATCTTAATAGAAACAATAAATCAAATATCTTAGTAATATTTAATTTAGAAATTTATTACCATGTCACACACAGTGCTTAACGCTCATTTATTTCTTTTAATATGAACAGAAGTTGAACAGCTATTTGACTGTATTTTCTTGTTTTGAGGGTTTTTTTTCTTAGTATACATTAGAACAATAACAAAAAATCCTTGAAAAAAACTCAGGGTTTTAATTTTTTTTTTTTCACAGGGGTACATTTTTCCACATAGCTATGATGTTTATGTTCCCTCTGACTCACACTGGAAGGAAAGGAGGTGCTAATATCCATGATCAAATCAGTTCGTAAATTTACTTCATTGCCTAGTCACACCATCAACACTTGTTTTTCCACTGAATTTGTTTCTCATTATTTCCTCTCTTCCACCTCACCCATGAGTGGTTTTAAATCTACATAACTGAAAAACTTTTGCTAAAACTTCCCCATGCAAAGAAGCTTTGTAAAAGCAAGGTGACTTACCTTTTGAAACTTCTCCCTCAAAATGGAAAAGTTTCATGCTTTTTTGAGCAAGAAACTCTTCTCTGAAGCTCTTCTCTTCATAGAATCACAGAGTCACCCTTGCCTGTCTTACACTGTGGCTTTAACCTCTGCCATCATTATAATTTCCTTAACCAAGGACTATGATGTCACAACATTTTCATGTTATGATGGACCTCTTTGGATTCTGCATATAATTACTACTTTTCTGGGCGTAGTTATGTAGTTGTCAAAGAAAAAGAGATAATATAAAAATAAGGAAACAAGCTACAATATCTGGTTCTTGGCCTATTTATTTTTTATGTTGATATTATTTGAATACCAAAGTCTCTAGTGTCTTAACCACTAACACGCAGAAGCATTTTGCTATCTTCTGAAGGAATCAGAAAGTAAACAGTTGATTGACTTATTTCACCTTTCCCTACTGAAACTTGTTACTGGTTGAAAGACAAGAAGAACCGGTCTTTCCACTACATCTCATTCTACTTCCTAATCAACTACTTTCTCCTTTCAGCAGAAATTGAATATTAAAATTAGCTATAATGTAGGTGTGTGTGATGAAGCAGAGTATATAATGTTTATTTCTGTCCATCTTTGTGCCAATGATTACAGTTTCCTGGATAAATAACTCTTGGGGCTGTAAAGTCACTGAAAATTGTCTGGCAATAGGAACTCTGCAAAAAGAAACATTTTTATTCCAAGCCTCACCATTGCAAGTAAGCTGGGCAACTTCTGTTACTGTGGATTTTTAAAACTACATTTCAAACACTAATTTCATCTCAGCTGGGAATGATGTCTCCCAAAAGAGGAATTCTAAAGAAATCAGCTTCTCGGTCTGTTAAGAAAAATATCAGAGCCAACTGATCAAGGCTGAAATCAAAGCTGAGCTCAGGTCAGGAGAGTTTAACCAAGAGGCACACTTCCTCACAGGGTTGCAGAGGTTTATTTTCCCTGCTGGAGTTCTCCACGTCTCCCCCAGAAGCGAAAGATGGGATGACAGTTTGTCCAAGCAGCTGTGCAAACTGCTGTGTTAAGTGCAAAATCCTTACTGACATGCTGTGGCAGCGAACACAGATCTGATGGCAGCCCTGGTTTAGATAATCTTATGCTCTGTCCTTCCCTCTCTGCCCAAACTGAGAGAGACACAGTTAAATATAGGGTAATCTCCCTCTCTCAAAAAAGGAAAAGCATCTCTGTGCACATTGCCCTGTGATATACAGAGCTCAGCCTTGACAGTCACCTGTGGACTGGATGTGAATGTAATCAGAGATTGAACGTGCCCTCTGTGGCACAGAGAAGTGATGAAATCCTCATCAGCAACATGGAAATGAAGGTCAGACATTTGGTATTCATGGAGCCCCATCAAATGATCTCAGTCTGCTTGAGGTACTTTGAGTCACGGGGCCTCAGTATGAGAACACCAAACCCTGCAGCAAGTGGTCAAGTGCCATAATAGCAGCTCTATGAGTGCCACAATGCCTTTACTGGGCTATTGTTACTAAATGCAGTCAACTTAAACACAGGGAGCTTGTTTGTGCCTGGAATGGAAGAAGCAAGCACCACTACCAAACATCTGCCTGCTCTGTGAATGGGGTTTCTATTGCTTTAGCTCACAAGCCAATAGGAATTCATTGATTTGCCAGCTTGAAATAAAACCCAGAGAATTTATTTGATCATGGCCTGCTCTTTATTTTTGTTGGGTGTTTTCAGCTTGATGACTTAAAATACAGAGGGTGGGTATGGCTAAACACCCTACTCCCACTCAGTCATTCCTGAAATGTATCTTCATGTTCAGTTTCTCCAAGGTCCCTCTGGTTTTGTGTCACTGAAGCAGGGCTCCGCCAGCTCCACGAGCTGAGGACAAATATCCTGCTCTCACTCAGTTGCACATCCCCCAGGACATATAGTAACTACTCAGTGGAGAGGAACACATTCTGTGACTGACATGGAAGTTCCTTCAAAAATTATTACAGGGCTTTGCTTTAAGTCTTTGAGCCTTCATACTTTCTGGCATAGTAAAACAAATCCTTCCTCAACCTCTCTCCTACAAGTTCTAAGCAAGTACACTGGGGGGTACAACCTGCCATACAAAATAATTATCTTTCTTTATTTGTAAAAATTCCTGCACTAAAATAATGAACATCAGATGTCTATTTCTCGCTAATGTGCTGATACTGCAAAAAAAGCATACTTCAACTCTCAGCCCAGAACATTATTTCCTACTTTTCATGTCATGAACCCATAAGAAATCACAGCCCAGATTTGTGTCACAAAACATTCAGCCTTCAACTCAGCCTAAGATAGATGTCCCTGTCTTCTAATAAAATTTCTGTAACCAGTGAACAGACATAGATCCTCAGTCCACCTCAGTTTCCTTCTGGAGGTAACTATCTCTTATTATTAGCAGAAATCTCCTGTACTAACGTCTCTTCTGTCTTCACTGTCTTCATTAACTGCCTGAAATAGGGAGAAAGGATGATATAATCTCTGGCTTTTCTAACTTATTCTTCCCCACATTCCTTTTCATCTTGACATTATTTCTGGTGGGAATTCAACCAGGTAATGATGTAACATCCTTTCTGCAGACTGATTCTCATGATTTTAACTCATCTTAACCCATTTGTGATGGGAAACAAAACTGTTTGGCCGCTAATTTTATCTGCAGTTTTCCACTGTAATTTTCTTAACCGTATTTCCTAACTGTGTTTGCTCTCTGTGTAAAAGCTTAGTGGAATAAATGTCAAGCAAATTGAGACAATCTCATTGCTCTGCTATACATCTAACACACAATGACAAACCTATTGAACTGAATTGTTTCTAAGTTATGCAAGAGGAAATTAATCTACCATGTGTCAGTTCATTTAGGCATGAGATATTGAAAATCTTATCAAATGAGATATGAGAGAAAAGCCAGCACCACTAAGAAGGTGTATGGTAAGTGAAGGAAGGTAAGAACTTACTGAAGTTAGATGCCATGGTTAATTCTTTTCTTCATTAAGTAAGAGTCATTTGTACGATAGGTACTCAAGGACTTATTGATCTTGGCAAAACAGCAAGACAATTTTTTAAAAGTCAAGTTGTTCTTGACCTAAGCAGACTTTATAAATATATATTCACATCTGTACTTTTATCAATATTTTAATCAATATCATGTTCCATTTGATTTATTTTTGTTGTATGATCTTACTCTTATGCACACCTAAATGAAATATATGTGGTTTATTTACAGGTAATCACTCTATTTCAATGTTTTTGATGAAGCACATAATTTTTTCCAGTTTTATAAACTTAATTGTTTCCTTCTCAAAAATATCCAGAACAATATTTGAGGTTTTATCAAATCTGAAATTTAACAAAATTTGAGGGCAAAACCAGTGCAGAATAACCTCAATTCTTGTTTGCTTATATGTTACCTAAATTTGAAAAGTTAGTTTCTTATCTTGAGCTGAGTTACATAATTATTAAATATTATATCTCTCTGTAATTATCTCAATATAATATCACAGATAAAGTAAAATGTGGTAATTAACAGGCATAGTTCCTGTTAATAATTGCTGATAGATTTTTTTTTTTTCCTGAAAGTAAGTAACTTCATAACCAAGAAGTATTAAAAAATTTTGTTCTGTGTAAAAGCAGTATTTTCTGCAGTTGTAGGTTGTTACCACTAGTCATGGTGCTAATTAATATTTCTTCATTTTTTTTCTTGAACCGTTCCTTCTGTGTGTTATCTCTTCTATTTGGATTGCAGGATCTTTAGAGAGCAAACCATCATTTTACTTTGAGTTCATGCAATATCTGCCGTGCTATTCTCATATTTTATGACTGATCCAGCTGAAATTATAATCTTTGTTCTTTTTAAATAGTTGTCTGCCCTACAAAAATCTGTATAGGAGATCTCCAGTTTCAATGTGGATGTTACGAAAAGTCATGTAATATTATTATATTCTAAATGTTGTGTAATAGCTATAAGTAGGGATAATCATCAATATAGGAGATATTTTTGATCTCAGAAGGAATCCAAAGATCAATGTACAACTCACACTACATGCTAAAATGTGCTACTATTGACATGAGGGACATCCACTGGACTGAAGGTGGACAGGATGTACTGAGTAGATATGCATAGACTTTTTACACTAAAAAAATACTTTTGTGGACTTAAACTACAAGTTTAGCATGGTTTTTCAATGGGATCTCATGAGTCATGCCAAGCTGCTTTGCAAGATGTAAGCCCGCTACTGCAAACCACAAAGTTGGCCTTTTGTCTCAGAGCAACTACACAATTACTGGGTACTGCCATGTTATATCATGTGATTATCATATTCTTGAGACAACTCCTTGAAACTCTTAAGACATTTTTAATAGGGAGTATCCTTTAATATGCTACGTTTTTTTCAAGAATTGACTACTACCTTTTATTATAGCAGTAAATTATATAGTATATGTGGCTTTTACTGTCTTTTTACAGTGTTTAAAATAAGTAAGCTTAAAGAACAATGTCAAAAATATCATCACATGGCATATACAATATGGTTATGTTTAATTTAAATTTAAGAGACAATTTTTGTAATGTAATTAGGACTCATAGTTTTTCTTGGTGTTAGATAATCTCTTGTAAAAAGGGGATAAAATTTTTAATAGTTATGATGCTGAAGGAAAGTAAGCTCTGAAAAGCTAGGTATTATCATCCTCCTCCTCTCTAGAGGAATAAATTTTCATATATGTTAAAATTATTCTCTCTATAATTTTTTCCCTGCTTCAGCATTTAATAAAATAGCCCCTGGACTCCAGATAAAAATGTTTTTTTCTAACGCACGATGATGTCTGGTTCTGCACAGAGCAACAACAAAAAAAGGTTATTACTGTCCTCATGAGCAGACAAAAATTTATATTGATTATGTCTTGCATTCATCCACAAAAAAACTTGGAGAAAAGGATTAGTCTTATTTTTAGAAATAAAATCCAAGTTTTTTTTCTGATTTTCATAAAACTTTCTCTACAATGGCACGAACAATTTTAATAATTTTATAATTTTGCTGCAGTCTGCTTTTTTACACTATTCCGGTGAAATGATTTCTCCATCCCAATGGTACTTAGCTGAGTGTTTTAAAGAGTTTCTTGAATTCAGATATAAAATGTAAATGAGACCCTTAACTAAATCACAGATGCAAATAACATCCAGATGGATCAGTACACGTATTTTGTAAACAGTCCCTATCTTTGTAATGGGTTAAATTAAAATCCTGGATCCCTCATATAGTAAGTGGAAGTTTCAGTCTCTCAAATCCTTGTTTGGATCTGATCTGCATGGCTGATGTCCATCTCTAGTCAAAAATCTGTTTGCCCAGAGGAAAATGATTTCCACTGTAGTCACAAATAGTTACACATGTTTCCACGGGTAATTGTGAAGCCAAAAGTTTGCACAGACCAAAGAAGCAACCTTGTCAGAAGAAAAAATAGCACATATCCCATGCCTCAATTGTTTCCTGAATAAAATACTTAAAGCCCTGGTATGTCTGGACTGCATATGGAATGAGCATATGTATGTTTATATGCATGTGTTTATGTTCGGATGTAGTTTCCAATTCTAATGTGTATAAAAAAAAATAATATATGAATGAAAACTTATACATTTGATATCATCATAAGCAAGAAATTAAGTGACCACTTCAGGCTAAAATTGCAATTACTCTCAATATTGTAAGAAAAACATTTTATAGAAATCTATGTGAATTTTATGTGTGTACATGCATGCATGTGTGTTCATATGGAAGTACATTAAAGCATATATTTAACTGTATGAATTTATGGGACACAGATTTTTTTATTTAAACATACTATGATAACATCAAACTCAGTAATGGAAAGACTCAGCAACGTTACAGTCAAAGTACTAGATTCAACAACAGAAGATGGGAGATGACTGGGACAATGACAGCAGAGCCAAACAATTCTTAGCAGTAGCAGACAGCAAAGGAAGTGGCAAGCAACAGAAATTGCAGTTTGGGAGGCTCAGATTTAAGAAAAAAAATGAAAGTTAACCAGAGAGTTAGCGTTGGCAATAATCCCACTTTGAGCAGGAAGCTGCACTAGACGCATCCACAGTTTCCCTCCAATCAGCATTTCTATGGTTGCATGAAAAGTATTAAAAAGTGCGTGCCAGGTATCACATCTTAAAAAAAAACCACAACACACTGGTATGGTAACCCATGTAGATTAGCAAGGTTTAGCTAAAGTTATTAATTAGTAGAACAAAAGGTAACTGTATTTCTACACAGGTCACCAACATATGCCCATTTGTGAAAATGGGATTTCTCCAATAAAAAAAATTACAAAGTTGATGTATAGCAACTTACAATGCAAGACTCACTCCTGGATTGTCTAGAATTTACTTTTTCTTCGGTGACTATTGTAAGAAGTGTATGAAGCTGTTAGAAATTATCAGCACCTTGGATTCCATTGTTCGATTCCAGTATACAGGATTCCCATTTCAAAACGCAATAAATCATTGGTTTCTTTTATCAGGAAAGATCTTCCATTATAAATGTGCCAAAAATTTATCTGTATGTAATGATGTTAATTTGACCCAGCACATTATCATAGGAATATAATTACAAGAAATACTAATAAATAGTATTTATTTCAGTATTCAAGTGTAATGTCAAATATTTTATTTTTTCACTTGCCTTGTTCTCTACCAAAACAGAGTATGAATAAGTACTTGAGCATAAATTTTAATTTATAAATTTGAAACACTTTCAAACATTTCTAGTAGTCCACTCATTGTCTTACATATTTCTGCACACTATAGCATCCTTTTCGTCAAAAGAGAAAATGACCTTGCACTTGTTGGTTGCAGGTTCAGACATTTTGAGACACTCTCCAAAGTTTCCTCTTTCTACTTGAACTTCTGTCAGAAGATTTCTAAATGTAAATGTAGGTACTTTAAAGTGTGTCCTGATTGCTTAATGATGAACAACCGCAGATGACTTGACTTCTGCTTACTTAGGTACTAATTACAGATGTCTAGCTGAAATACACCCAGCATTTTGAGTGAGCAAGGGAGGAGCTTGGATACTATTCCGACAGGTGTTAGAATGAAACTTTAAGAATGACAAGCAGGAATCATTTAGGGAACTAATAGCTGGAAAGATTGACTGTAACTAGTCTTTGCTTTGATTTTTCAGCTGTAAAATAAAGAAAATAATATATCTTAGGAAAGAAATTCGTCTTTGAAGTGTTATGAAGACACCCTGATTTTGCAGACCACTGTGAGTTTCTCGTCTGGAAGGTGTTACATATGGTGAGAACAAGTTATTGCTTGCTGTCTCCTATCGAAGACAGATGCATAGTTAATCATGAATCCCATGCTTTCATCTTGCAACCCAGATGCAGCAAATATACTTTTTTTTTACTTGCCTTCAGCTTAACAGGCAGAATTACTGGTTTCTTACTGACGTATGCAAGCCTGTGCCTAAATCCAGCTTCCACTACCAGACTGAAACACTGTTTCATGGTACCCTGATATATCTGGTTCTTTCATGTTCACTGTGTATGCATATTCTTAAAAAGTCAGTGCACATTTAAAAAATGTCACTGCACATTTACACATCAAGGAACCTCATAGGTTTTTGTTTCTGCCATACTGATCTTGAGGAAAAGCTGTTTTTCTGAACCTAATTTTTATTTTTGTGATGAGGAAATATTATGAGCCTATTTCAATTTACTGCACTGTTTAGTAACTACTAACACCTGGTACAGATGAATAGCTAATAGACTAGTGGAGACAAAGCAAAGAAAATATACTCTCTCTAGTTAACTAAAATTAAAAATTCTTAATCTTCCAGCTGCCAACTCTTCTTTTCCCCAAACTGACTGAGAAATATTTCAGTATATACCAATAACTCAAATATGATATCCTTCTGTTTCTCATATGAAAACTTAAAATAAAAATAAAACCAATTGCCTTCTTACTTGCTAATGCCAATTTATTGGGAACTTACATTGTGGTAGTACCTACAGTTTGAAGAAATAGCACTAGTAGGTGTTTTTTTCTCTGCCAACTTTACATTGGGAGGTAGTTGGCCCATTCCTACTTGAGCCTGCTAGAGAATAACTTGAGAGGTATTTTAAGATCAAGCATTTCAGTAACTGAAGAACAAATTAAGCATGTGCAGTGTGCTATTTTATACTACATGATCTTTGAGACAAAAGGGGAACAACAGGAGATTCACAGGCTCTTGCCAGAAACAAAAGAAAGGGTAAAACAAACTGTAGAAAATACACTGAAAACCCTTGCTTGCTTCCTGGAAATAAGCAAGCAACACAAATCAAAATTGCTTAATCCCTTGCTTAACTTCTGAAATCAAGATCCCATTAATGTGCTAATAAAGGAGCTGCCTGCTCCCTTACAGCCAGTCTTTTCTATGGACTGGGATGGAGGTTCTCAGCACCAGGCAGCATCACATCTTCTGAAACGGTCTCATGACCCCAGTCTATGAAGAAATTCCTAAGAAACACTTGATCAGATAAGAAGAATGTTTTCAAGCAATAATCATGCAAAGGTTTCCCAGATGGATAATTTTGTGTCATGAATAGAACACTGTGGGGCACTGTTTTTTACAAATAACTTTTATCCTTTTTTTTTTTTTTTTTAATTTTTTTTCTTTCC
>VXBJ01000287.1:552788-567863 GCA_013400055.1 Nycticryphes semicollaris
TTTCCACACAGTTGTCTTTTATTTCCTCGCAATGTTGGTGGTAGGAATTGCTGTAGGCCTCACAGGAAGCAACCAGCCAACTCAGAGTTTCATAAAATACAGCATACAGGCTTAAGCCTGCCCAGATATACTGAAGCATATAGCTGAGCGCCGGGCAGCCATGTTACCTACACTCAAGCACCAGACCAGGAAATACTGGAGAGAGTCCAGCGTAGGGCAACAGAGATGATTAAGGGATTGGAGCATCTCCCTTATTAGGAAAGGCTCAAAGAGCTGGGGCTCTATAGCCTGGAGAAGAGAAGGCTGAAGAGAGACCTTATCTGTGTTTACAAGTACATAAAGGGTGGGTTGAAGGAAGATGGAGCTGGACTCTTTTTAGTGCTTTCCAGTGATAAGACAAGAGGCAATGGGTACAAGCTGGAACATAGGAGGTTCCATTCAAATATGAGGAAAAACTTCTTTCTGGTGAGGGTGATCAGGCTGCCAGGGAGGTTGTGGAATCCCCTTCCCTGGAGGTTTTCAAGCCCCGCCTGGATGCAGTCCTGAGTAATCCTGCTTTAGCAGGGAAGTTGGACTAGATGATCTCTAGAGGTCCCTTCCAACTCTGAAATTCCATGATCATGTAATAATGTGATTTAGGATACACCAGCACCAAAATGCAATGGTCCTCTTTTAGCTACCTCAGGTGCAGGAAGAAATAAAAACAATGTCCATAAAGTGGTCCTCTCAGCCAATGTAGCCAGCTTCTTAGCTAACAATTAGCCTAGACAGAAAGCAATGTTAATGAGCATCTTCTACTCTCTGTATCTGAACTTTTTCAAATATCATGAAGTAGCACAGAGCTGTTATAATCATGGTCACAAACTGGTCTCTTGGATGCAGTCTGAGTCCCCTTGAAGGCACTAGAAGTTTAGTAATATAGTAATAGTAGCAATGAAGAATTGAACTAAGAAGGAAAAGAAGGGAACATTATAAATTTGTTTGGTCTTCTTCACTTTCTCCTTACACAGAAATAACTCCAGAGTGAAAACTGAAAAAAAGAATCAGTCTTGTGTTTCGCGCATGATTTCCAGCAGCCTCAGCAATATGAATTGGAAGCCACCCATCTAGCTGATGCACGAAGACCACTAACCATACACTCAATAACGTATTTCCAATTTTTGCTGTCTTTTTGGATTATTTCAATGGCACAGCTCAAAGCAGCTGCTCTCAGTGCCTAAGGAGTTGCAGCTGTTCATCATGGATGTGTCAGGAAGGAGAGGGTTGGAGCTTGTTTCCAGGGATCCTACTGTGTAGAAGGCTGGCAAGGATTGTGGAAAAGGGAGGGTATTAAAAAGAATTTCTGTAAAACTGTTTCCCATAGTTGTGGCTTTGGTCACATGTGGTGAATAGCTGAGGTGGTTTTTGGTTGGACGGCCTGGGCACTCTCACAGGAACTATCAGGCAGTCAGCATTCTGGAGCTGGTAACTAAGTTGTTGAGGGGTTCAGTTTTACAGCCATTTTTCCTTCATATATCTTATAAGGCCAGTCATGTATGGATGTTTATAATGAAATCGCTCATTCTTTACATTTGCTCTTTTGGATTGCCAGCTTGTGAAGCTGGGTCAGGCTTTCACTCAAACTCATAATTTTTGAGAAGCACTATTCAAAGACATATTGGTGTAAGTACAATAAGCTGCTGAAAGGCCACTTCCCAGTTTATTTGTCTTACGAGAGACAGAGAAGGTTGTTTTCTGATCCCAAACAAGCAGATGACTTTGTTTTAGTTATATCACTGTGAAGAAGGCTTAGTATTTTTGCTTCTGGCCTTTTAAGATCTCAAAAGCAACATTCTTTGTAACACTAGGCAGTTACCATGGTACAGTGGACTTATTTTTAGAAAAAATTAACTAGCCAGAGAACGATGTAGATATATTGTGATAGAAAAGTTATCATGTAGGATTTGTACAGAAATCTGCTGGATAATTGTTTGAGTAAATGTAAGTTACTTTTATTTGATTAAAGTTCCACTTTCTGTGGTTGCCTGAAGCACCAGTGATGAACTTACTTCATAAATAAATAAATAATGCTACATTACAAGGAATTTTCATCTCTAGTGGCAAATGTAGAAGATATATATTGACAATTTTAATATGGATCAAATGCTTCACAGATTATGGAGTCTTTTTCCATGTGGCACCCACACAGTACGGTTTTATTGGTCTAGTTCTGCAGCTGCATCAGTTTATAGGAGGTGTACATGCCTACAATGCCCGTCTCTTGGTGCTGAACGTATTTCATATCCTACCCCCCACCACTGTGGCAAAGGTAAACAAAGCAGGATTTAGAAGATGGAAGAGGATGAGTGAATCCGGCAGCCTTTGTATCAGCTCAACCCAGAAGACAGAAAGAAAGTGCTGTGTTTCAGCAGGAACCTCGTGGAAATTCCTGACAGTTTTGCCATTCTCCCACAGATTTTACAAACATTTTGGGTAATCCTTCGTGTCATAATGACAGGGACTGTAGACATGAATTCAGACGATGTCTAACAAATGTCTTTTCTCTCTCTTCCTGTGTGTGTATATATATCCACACACATACATATAAAATTGCAATCATCTCTTAAATCGAACTTTTATTGCAAGCCATATCCTAAGGAGCTTCATGATCCATAAAATGTGACAACAAAGCAAATAGGTACCATGTGTTCAAGACAATCATGGAAGAGACATTTACAGGCACTCAGAGATCACAGGGGTATACCTGCATGGAACTTCAGGTTCATTGGAAAAGTATATGAATGTTCAATGCTTATTTCGTTGTAAGTTCTGCATGTGCCAAGATCCTAACGTGATTTAGGTACAGTTTTATTTAATGCTTACATGGCCACGAGGCTGAAATCTGATAGTTTCTAGGTGACTGGGCGTGGAAATTGGAGAACATGTTCATGAAGAAGATTCATAAAGAAAAGCCCATGTTAGACAGGAAGGCAATTCTGGTTCCATGATGGTTGACTATGTACCATCTGTGCTCCTGAAAATGATGCACATAATTTTATATGCTTTGATGTGAAATAAACAAAACTACTATAATTTCCTAGCTGGCTGGAAATTAGTCATATGAATAAACCAAGAAAAATAAAATAGGGAAAAAACCCTGAAACCTAACCCTCAAACAAATAAATAAATCCAAGCTCTACCTGAGAGATTTTAATCTCTATCAATCAATGTCCATGTCATAGTTTCAGGTCTCATCTCTTACAGATTGCAAACTCTTACTAATCATTAGTGCTAAGCTAGTCAGGTAATTCCTGCAGAATTTTCCCAAAACATGTTGTGTACACAAACTGTTTTTAACAAAGTTATATAATCTGAAGGAAAAATATTGAGAGGATAATAAACTGAAACTGAAGCTAAATCATAAATTGGTATCTATAGAAGTATATTAATGTAAATCAGAGAAAGAAGAATATGAGATATGGAAAAGTTGTTTATGTTTTATATCTGGAAAATGGCATCTGAAAGATGAGATTAGAAGAATTCTGAACTTGATGATTAATGGTGAGAAAACAAAACTCAAAGCACCCCAACTGATGCTGTCTGTGCAAGGTTGCACTTCAATGCAAGGTTACACTGCACATCAAAACACAAGCTAAGCTTAAAACACAAGCCACAGGTCTGTTTTGAGCTGATGTCTTGTTCAGTCATCCATTCTCGTTATCCATGAAAGTATCTAACAATTTTGTCATTGTCACGTAACCTTGACATAAAAAATGCTGCAATGTTTCTTTGAGGAATTTTTGTTATGCTGACGGCTTGTAAGTGATTATAAAACCTCTTAAGGCATTAAGTTCATCTGCCTGGATTTCAAGTTTTGTTTCTAAATATTTTAATTCAAATCCAAGAGGGAAAGTGAAATGGTTTTGGCTCTAGGCCTACTTAATAACTGGTAGAACACTTAAACTGTACTCATTGTAAAGCTAATGATTTTTTCTTTTATATTTACTATTTCATTAAAAAATATATTTTTTTATTGCAATAGCATTTTGTCTTCAAAATATTTATTCTGGAAAGAAATATTGGAGATACCATTTTTTTTTAATACTTTGTTCTTTTTAGAAAACAAAACGGAGACCTTCAGATTTTCATTGTAATTTTCAGTAAAACTAGATTTGCTAAATCAAATGCATTTTTGTATTTATTAAAACAGAAATATGGGGAAATATTAATTCTTAGTTTGAAAAGGCAATTAAAAATATTTATGCTTATGGATATCAATAGTTTTTGCAGTAACACTTTGTAATTTGTATGCTAACATGGAAATTAGAACATGATTTTCTTGGACATTATTTGGACATAACTGATGAAAGAACTACTGAGTAATGTATTGGAAATATATAGGAGGAAAAGTAGAAGATAGTAATAAGAATCAAGGAATAAAAGTGACAGAAGAGATTACAAAAAAAAAAAAAAAAAAAAAGAAATTTTTAATTTCCTGAGGGAAAAAATGCAATGATAGTTTTCATTATTGATTTGGGTTATGTTTTCTTTATGCAAGTGCAATGGAAATGGGTGAAGTACAAATGATATACAAGATTTTTGGAAGAAGTTTACAAAATCATTAACCATGCACTAGCAGCTCACCAATAATGAGCCTAAGACAGTAAATAAAATTTTTGTGTTGAATTATTTGACTAGTTAGATTCAATAAATCTTTAAATCAGACTTTCCTTCTGAGGTATCTTTTATTGTGTGCTTTCACATTCATGTAGTTTTATTGATTGTATCTTCTTCACTGCCATATGTTAAATTGCAAGCAATAAAATTGAAACATTAAATCACATTCTTTTCCTTTCATGTGTCACTTACCTATTGGGAACATATGTTACACTGGCACAATAAAACTTGCCCTGAAGGCCTAGTCTGTGTACACAAGGCTGTGAAAATGGAGGCGTATAAAAATGTCCCTGTGTCCTAACTGAAGATTAAGCTTCAATAAAATAATATTATAAATTTTTAAAGCATAAATTATGACTTGTAATGATGTGATAACAAATTCTCTAGAGTCTGTGGCTATAAAAGGAATGCAGAAGGATATCTGCAGCGCGTGTCTTTCAGCAGAGTTTAGCACTTCACCTATGATGCAGGCCACAAGATTTTTCTGACAGGGTTTAACTCGGGCATTCTTTCCACTCAGTTGACTTTTTTTGCCAGATTAACCTAGCATTCATTTACTCTTTATATAACACATTTTTTTTTGCTATTCATCTGAGACAACTGAATGCTATACAAAGAAAAATATTACTCATTACATTACATTTTAAAATAAATTTAACAGGAAAGAAAATTAAGTATTCAATATAGAAGTAAATAAAACAGCCTAGATTTAGTGAGAGTTAAACCTCTGTACTTTTGATCAGGCAAGAAAGTGGTTTCAACTTGATTTGCTCTTTTGGAAAGGCATAACTTTTCATGACCGCTGTTTTTATTTTTCCAAGGATCCAGTTCTGACCCATTACAGCTGCACAACCAGAAGTCTGGAATATGTCTTCCAGAACAATGGATCACATCTGATACCTAACTAATTGAGGTTAGGATATGAAATATTCACTTATGCCTTTGTTAGAACTAGACTGATCGGTTCTCTCACAGAGAGAGCTATTAAACAGTTCTTACCCAGACAGTCCCTAAAACTCCTACTTTTCTAAAGAACTAGTGTAAATAATGAGATAAAATTGCTAGGTTTTAGTCAAAGTTCATCTCCTAACTCACTACCAGCAGTGGAAACTTCTGAATTTTGTTTTTTAGCAGCATGCATAATTCAGAAAGATTTGCTTGTCTTATTTCTTCTCTCTTGGTCTGGCACTGGCAGAGATTGTTCAGTAGCAAGCAGAAGCATGGCACAGCAGTTTGAGGAAAGTGAAGAAAAAATGTTTTTTATAGCTAAATGTTAAGTTAGCTCAAACCAGAGAGTATATAATTGTCAAACCCACACTGGAACTAACTCACCTATTCTTTCTAAAAGTGCCATGGGGTCTTCATTTCACAACTAGTCCATGGGACATTAGAGTTTATTGTTTGTTTCATTGCAAAAGACTGTGAAATACTGTCTGAAAGTAACTTTAGTTTCATTTCCAAAAGAAAGAACAAAGTTTAACTGATATTCACTAGAGCATGAGTCCAAAAAAACAGCTGGAGTTTAAATGAAAAGGACTTCTATTTCCATTATAAAAATGAATTTTCTGTGTTGTCTGGGAGAGATGCTATGTTCCTTCGTCTGCTTCAAGATAATAGCACTACAGTCTGACTACATTTATCTATCTCATCCAATTCTTTTTCTTCTGACTATAGTCCTTGCAAATGAGTTTTTCGGTAAAAAAATCAAAACATTGTCTAACTTAATGAGCATTATAGAACATTGAGAAAAGCTGTCAGTTCATCCAACCCATATTATTTCATCATGAAAAGTCTGATCCTGAGACATTATCCATTGCTTTTTATTCTCAAAACCCAGGAGGGAGCAAATCAATTGCAAATGCAAAATTTGTCAAAGACTTTGGGCCCAACCCTTGAAAAAGAAGTACAGCCCATGCTAAATGGCTGTGCTCCATAAAAACTACAATGGGGGTAGTGGGAAGGAGTCTTCAATCTTGGCCAGAAAAACTGCTTATGCAGCTGGGTCACAGATGCTAATTTAGAGGAAGGGGCACAGAAGTGATTGCAGTTATTTTCCTCCAAAAGATTTCTTCCAATATATCTGTACAGCATTTTGATATGTTGCATACATTCATGGACAAAAAATAAGAGTATCAAGCAGGGAAGTTGTAACAATCTTACATATAATGTATAAGGTGTCCTCTTATAGCTGTTGTTGCCTTCTTTGTGCCACTAACTTGCAGCTCTTCAATTAATGCATCAGTCCCATTGATATGTATCTTAGGGTATGATACACGTCTTCAAATTTTGGTCATCTGAGGTGTGATGACTATGTGTGAGATAGTTACCCTTCTTCAACCACAAAGGAAGCTCTTTCAGAGACATAGATGCCTATTTTAGAAAATGGCAAATCAACATTTGGATGTACCTGCTTCCTTTTGTTGGTATAAAGAGAATTTAGGTGATTTGATCAGAAATTAACTTCCTTTAGCCTCTTAATATGATATTCCTACTTCCCTTTTATTATTGCTGAGCTGAATTCTACAAACCTCAGTCACTCTTAAGTCAGTCCCTTCCTAGGTGACAATTACCGCTGTTTGCAAAGGGTTAACTGAGCTGTCAGAGAATAAGTATGGTGTAATCTGGCTCTCTGCCCAAGCATGTTGAATGAGGTTGGGTAAGAATACTTGATTTACTGTGAACAAATAGTTAAAGCAAAATTCAAACCAGATAAATAGATCATTCATGTAACAGTCACACAGCACTGCCATTCCCTGCTACTATGACATTACGTGCCCGTGCAAACCTCATGAAGAGCAACAAGGTCAAATGCAAGGTCCTGCATGTAGGTCAGGGGAATCCTGAGCACAAATACAGGTTTGGCAGTGAATGGATTGAGAGCAGCTCTAAGGAGAAGGATGTGGGGATGCTGGTGGATGAGAAGCTCAATATGAGTTAGCAATGCATGCTGATAGCCCAAAAACCCAACCATATCCTGGGCTGCATCAAAAGAGGCACAGCCAGCAGGGTGAGGGAGGGGATTCTTCCCCTCTACACTGCTCTGGTGAGACCCCACCTGGAGTACTGTGTCCATCTGTGAGGCCCCCAACACAAGAAGGACATGGACCTGGAGAGCCATGATGATGACTGGAAGGCTGGAGCACTTCTCCTATGAGGACAGACTGAGAGAATTGGGGTTGTTTAGAACATTGGTTGTTGCTAGAGAAGAGATGGGAGAACTTATAGAAACCTTCCAGGACCTAAAGGGTTCTACAGGAAAGATGGGGAGGGACTCTTTATCAGGGAGGTTAGTGATAGGATGATGAGTAGCAGTTTTAAACTGAAAGAGGGGTGATTTAGATTAGATATTAGGAAGAAACTTTTTGCTGTGAGGGTGGTGGAGCTCTGGAACAGGTTACCCAGAGAAGTTGTGGATGCTCCATCCCAGTAGATGTTCAAGACCAGGCTGGATGGGGCTTGAGCAACCATGGCACCAAGAAGGTGTTCTTGCTCATGGCATTGGAATGAGATGATCTTTAAGGTCCCTTCCAACTCTAAACATTCTGTGATCCTACATAAACAGGATATAATTAGGGAACTAGGATTGTGAATCTTAACTGTACTGTAAATTCTATGCATGGGTACACAGGATTATCTCAGTTCTGTAGGTATAGTTCTACAGAGGGCACTCTTGTAGAGCTATAAAAAGTATGCATAACTGCCTTTGTATTCCTTAGGGTGAAAACATAACACAGCAAAGAACATTTCTAATACAAATGTAGAGTCTTTTCATCTGTGTCTTTGTATATAGAAAAACAGAAAGTGCATGGCTGCATTTAAATCCTGGTTAGGTAGGTAAGTATGGTCTACCAGGAGAAAGTTAACTGGTCTGCACTGAGATTTCTGCTGTTACAGTTAAACTACCTTTAACGAAGTGAACTCACATAAGTTAGGCTGGACATCTTTATAGATAACACACACGCGTACATACATAAATAAGTGCATATATAAATGCCTATACAGCCTACAGTTTCTCTTGCACAAAAGCTGTGTCAGAGCTATGACAATAAGAGCCTCTGACATTTTGAGATTACTTGAAGTTGGCTAATACTTTGAGGTAGATCTGTATAGACAGTTCCTTTGCATTGAATTCACCAAAAGAGTCTGAAAGACTTTTAACCTGAAAAAAGCCAGATTTAATTAGAATACACATTAGGACAACTCCATAAATACAGCTCGTCATAACTCAGTCAAACACAATAGAGAAGGGTTTATTTACAACTCTCCACTATGTCTCTGCAGGGATGCTCTAAGCTTCTAGCCAGTTCGGTAGCTTTGAGTTGCAGCAGAATTGGCACAGCTCATTGCAACCCTGGGGAGTTTTCTTTCCTCATTTCTGATGTCTGGTTGTCTCTGTCTGCTCCTCCTCTCCGCAAGCTCTCCCTCTCAGTTGTGTTGTGCTTTTCTGTGATTTTGCTGACCAACTTTCAGTATGTGAAGGCTTGTTTCCTCTGAATGAACTAAATAATTTCCAAGGAAGAAACAATTTTTCTACCCAGGGAGCTTCATCTGACCCAGTAATTTTTCTTAAGAGAACATAACACATGAATAGAAACAAAGACTAATACTATATATATAAAATAGAAATATTCTTTCTTTAGCAGTGATATTATGTACTCATCCTAATAATGAAAAACAGGCTACAAGGTTTGCAGGATCCAATACAAGATGGAAACTCCTCAAAAACTGCCTGAATCAAATCTATGCCAAAGGCTGGTTCACCTATGAAAGATATTTTGTCTGCAAAGCTTAGCTAAATGGACTAAGTAGAACATGCTGTCTTTCTTATAATTATCCAACTTACTAAATGCATCACAGGAAGAGAGATTCCTCAAAGAAGCCCAACACAAGAAACCTAATAATCAAGACCTTGTTGCTGACAAGTTATTTCAGATGAGACAAGAAGACACACTAAATCCAGGATAGCTCTGAATTAGTTTTATTCATTGGGAAACTGGCACCAGCTCTGGCTTTTGGAGTCTGGAAAAATCCAAACTGTAGATCTCAACCTTTCTTCCTTAAAAGAAGAAATTCTGAGTTTTGGTGGCCTTCCTGTGTTTTAAACTGGAAGAAGAGTAGTGGTAATACACAGTCCTGTGCTTCAATGGTATTTAATAATATTTTTTTACTATGTGCAAGATATGTCAACACTCTTCAAAGTAGACTGCACAACAAAATTGCATCCTAAGCCACTGACTTCTTGAGGTAGACAGCCTGAGGCAGAGCAGTAGGCATATAGGGAAGTTTTCTATTCAAATGAGGAAAGCTGCAATAAGTATTTGCAACTGGAGAATTAATAGCAAAGTCCAGACCTTTCTATCCAACTTGAAGTCATATTTGATGACAGTTTCTAAAATCTGTTTTCTAATTACTCCTAGCATGTCACTGAAAACCAATTAAGTGAAGGTAAATGAGATTCCTTGAAATAAAGGCAAGTCATTGTGTAATAAAGATCTATGAAACATGTATCTTAGTGACAGAAAAGTGCAATACCTAAGACAAATATCTTTTCAATCTTTTCTTCCTAATCCTTGCAACCAACCAACTCATGAACAGAGAAAATTTCTGGAAAATCCCTGCCCCCTAGCAATGTTTATTGCTATTGAGTTTAGCCCTCCTGTTGCAGATTTGGCTCCTCCTTTGTTAGTTTAGTAAAAACATAGAACAGCTTGACAAAAGTCACATTTAAAAGAAATGAAATCTCTTCTAGTACAGAGCTGTTTGACAATATTTAATGACAGACATCCTGAAAAAACATTTTAGCTTGATTAAAGTAAAAAAAAAAAAAAATCTGACCTTAAACTAATTGGTTTTTGTATAATTTCTTGACTAGAAAATTAACTGTATGAACTTTTTTGACAACGTTCAACTTTTCCCAAAAAAAAATCAGCAGAATTTTCTATTTTAGCTATGGCACTAGTGAGGAAAAGTTCATTTTTTGCTCCACAGTTTACTTTTAAAACAATATTTGCATGTTTCATTTGCCTATTCATTTCACTACCACAAGTAAGGATAGGTTAGAAGTAAAAAAAAAAAAAATTATAAAATATATTTTAAATATTGTTAAACCTAGTCCCAGAATGGTAAAATGAAAGTGGATTGAGACATGCTAAGATGAAAACCATACATTTTGTCTGGAGTTTTGTTTTCAAAAAACTCTCCAGCTTTTTTACGTAAAACTACTCTGTAACTCTGTCTTTCTCTTCTCATAGGTGCTTAGTCTTTCTTGAGAGGAATAAAAACACAAGCAAAACCCTGAAAGAAATCAGCACCCTTCCTTCATATCTTTTGTCCACACTTACCATGTAGCTCAGGTTTTCTTGTAGTATGGCCTAGGTGTGAAATTTGCCTTTTGTCCCGTTTCACCCAGTCAGCAAACGAAACCATCCTAGAGAATGCTCCAGAAGATGAAACTTCCACTTCTCAAAAAGTAAATCTGTTTAATATTAATAGCCTACTATTGCCAGTACCCACCCTTGCAGGAGGGTGATGAAACCACTTTTCCCATCTAACATTCTAGCATGCCATCTCAGAAACGTAATACCTAAATCCCATTTAAAGAGATATTTCCAAGCACCCCCACATCCCCAATATTTTCCTGAGGCTGAATTTATTTTTAAGATCTCTGCATATTTGCTTGTCTAAGAAAAGGACACCAAATGCCATGCCTATCAATTACTAAATACATATGTATGATCCATTTGGAAAATATTGCAAAAATTTCAAACTGTAAATATCTTTGCAAGCTGCAGAAAAATCAGATCGATATGCTTAAAGGTGCTATGAATACATGAGTGCCAGATGCACTGGGTTGCAGAAAACACCACTCATTTTTGTTATTTAATGCTTAGAGTCCACAAATTGGGCTATTGGTAAAAGCAAATCTGTTCACTAAGGCCATTCACAAACCGATAAGCAGTGTACTGAGATATAAGTAAAGAAAGCAAGGACATGTGAGCATTTAATATGATCAAACTAATGGCAACACAACTTTAAATTTATAAAAGCTTAACCACCTGGTTTTCACAACATAGAGCTCAGGGTAGAATTATTGTTCTGATTATCCTGTAACACTGCCATGATAGAGGGTAGGGTTTCCAAAATAAATATAATCAAAACAATCCAAGGCAGTTGTGTATACCTAAAACACTCTGCAGGATGACACACAGATGTGAACAAATGGCTCAGATGTACACTTTATAACCCTTCAGGTTATTTTCTGTTGAATTTAAGGGGGAGAAGTAACAAACAATATTTCTTTACATAGTTCAGAAAAGATTTAGTACCAGCCAGCATTATTTCAAACTGGTAGACCTGCTCTTGTGTTTCAAATCAGATGGATGTTATCTATTCCAATATGACCTCTGTATTATACATGATTGTATGTGGTCCAAGTTTTGATTATGGCCTGTGGGCATTGTTGCAATATGAATTGAATGATTGTATAGGTCTTTAGTTATAATAATAATAAATATGTAAGGCCAACTAAAATTAAGAGGAAAAGTGCAACAATTAGCACAACAATTCCATGAAAAATATACTGAGAAATGGAGAATACTTGGGAGAATGAAACTATTAACTAAAATAATTTTCCTCTTCACAAGTAAATCTGAAAAATATCTTGTGAACTACTTAGTGTTTGGCATCTGGGATCACTGTGAGATTATTCTTTTGCTCTAAGCCTTAGATTCATCTCATAAAACCATAGCTGTCTTCGAACAACATACCTAGGTTTACCTAGACATCTAGTCTCACTATGTTAATGCTAAAAGATATGGTCATTTTCCCCTCTCTTTTAGGACTGAATGAAGTGTTGGTAAGAAGACAAATAGTTTCCTTCAGTATGAATTATCAGGATGAATTTGTTTATAGCAATCATGAATTTAGTGTTCCAGTATTCCTAATTTTTGTATCTAATTTTGTGTTTGGGATGCAAAGGATATAGGTTTGAGATATACCAGCACCATGTTCTGAAGGCTTTCATTTAAGTAGCTTATATTAGACTTCTATCAGAAATCAGTAAATTTACAGAATAATGTTCTGGAGTTTATAACTGTATTTCCATTATTAATAATGAATCACATTTTCTTCTGGCATAAACTGTCCCGCCTTCTTTGAAATCAATGTGCCCGTGCCATTTTAATATAACCAGGAATTGAACACACTGTACCAGCTTCTGCTTGTTGATATTCTTTGAAATAAAAGGGTTTTGGTTTTGAGTTGAGCCATCAGGATTACACCAAATAGTCCAGTAATTTTGCCTGCTAAAACTGCGGGCTGTTAGTGTGTAGAACAAATGAGCAGATGACACACAGAGTACCTGGAAACAGAAAGGAATCACTGTCTGAACTATTTCACCCTTCATATGTGGTGCAACTTTATTCAACAAAACCAGTTTGCTTCATTATACATTTTGTCTCTTCTTTTTGTTCCACTGTCTAGAGATTTTATGGTTTATTTGGGATATAGTTATTTTGAAAATGTTGGTTTAGTTAATTTTTTGATAATGTGCCCAGAAGCTTTTGCTCTGAAGGAAGAAAGCTTCACAGTGTAAAAAATTTAGCATTTAAATTTAGGATTCAATCTTACAAACATTTACAAACATGCTCATTTCAGAGGCAGTCAACCTAAAGCTTCTGAACTATAAATGTTTTGCAAGCATATGGTATGAACAGATGATATAGAACAGAATAATAGAAGTTTGTAAGAGCAAATTAGCATTATCATGCTTGAGTTCTGAAGTATCCAGCTACTGAATCCAAGAAACTACTATAACTCACTTCCCCATGTAGAGTTACTCTAAATAATTACCATAACTGGGCTTAATAATTTCCATTTTAAATGCCATGACTATATATTTAGTTAGTGGTGTTAAAATCTGTTCAGATAATAGACTAAGAAAAATTCTTTGTTTGAAATCATTTCCCACTAATTTTAATGCGATAAATAATACTTTCATGTTGTTCAGAACTCAAAAAATAAAACATTTTTGTCCAAAGGAATTGACTCTGCAAATTAAGTACATGATATACATTTTATGGAGATTCTTTTAAATTATCTTACTAAAATTGATTTCAGAAAAAGATAGGAATAATTTCAGACAGTGTTTCTTCTTCAGTAATTTTTTTGCCAAATATTGTTCAAGAAAGAACATCTTCTTACACTGAAATACATGGGAAAAGCAATGACTATTAAAATGGAAAGATATGTAACATATAGAAGAAGATGGGAGAAAACTTAAAGGTATTTTGGAAAAGACAGAAAAAAATGCTAGGAAATATAAGTGGAATAAAGCACAGTGAAATAAGCTACATCCAATACAGTTTGAGCACTGGAAATAGGAAAACTGAGAAATTAATGTCATGCCACAGGTATAAAAGAAGAAACAAATGAGTGAATGAATAGTAAATAAAAAACTGATTCCTGAATTTCAGATAGGAAAAAAACTCCAGGAAGAAACAAGCCAAAGATGATCAGGCATGATCCATTTTTTCAGCAGGATTGATTGAGAAATTATGTTTCGTTAAATATCAAGACCAGAAGAGACCTCTATCATTATCCAGTTTAAACTCTCACATCATAAACCAAAGACTTTAGCCAATGATTTTGCAGCATGCACATAATTTTGATTGAACCAGAACATATCTTTCAGCGAGGTATCCTAAAAGACTCAACACGCTGAAGATCTATTCCTAGGTAATTTCAGTCACTAATAAACCAATTTATTAAGCTATTATACTGCTTTTCTTACAATTTCAGCCTTTGTATCTAGTCACATTTCCTGCTGGATCAAAGATGACCCACAGAAAAAATGTCATGGGTCAGTAAGATTTGATGATGACCTGAGTATAACAGAAAATGCACCAGGAAGCTAAAAAAAGGACAGTGTGGAATAGCAGATTTAGGCAATTAGAGGGACTAGGAAAGAACTGAGAGAAAATATGTGATGTCAGTTTTGTGAAATAAATTCTCATCAGAGGAGAAACATGGGAAAAGAAATCACATTTTTGCCAGATGCATGAAAAGCAAAACATATGGCTTGTTTGTCTCACATTTTTTGCATATTTCTTCTGTGTTGACAGACAGGTTTGGGAAGACGGAAAATTCTTTTCATTTCAGAGAAATGTCCATATACTTTTTATCATTCTTACGAATATTTTGCCAGCTTGAAAAGGACTTTTTGAAAAGGTTAAAAATGATTCCAAAGGAAATTAAAGCCAGGAATACACTGGAAAAATTAAAGAACGAGTCAGAAATTTTAATGAGATCCTACAATTTTATAAAAGATAAAATTTTTGGGGAGCTGCATTTTTTCCAAATTACCGTGGAGGTAGTTTAGAAATGTAAGAAAACAGTTTTTATATATCTCTTTATTTGTCA
>VXBJ01000287.1:567893-589905 GCA_013400055.1 Nycticryphes semicollaris
TTTACCTGTTACTGAAAAAGAAATCCTATTATTTTAGAATACAGTGAACAAAATAGATTCAAGGAAGTAGCTTCTTATATTTTAAGATATTTTTCCTTTAAAAACAGAAAAAAAAAATTAAACCTGGCTTACTGTACCACAATATATCCAGAAATTAATAAAACCAATGTTAGTTATAAAGCTAAGGGGAAGTCCTGACCCACAGAAAAAAGAAATAATCTAATTTTTCTGCAGCCATATTGTCACAGTGCCTAAAAGTAGATGCCTGGTCCTGGGAATAGATTTCAGAGACGGGCTCCCAAGCTCTCAGTCACAGGAGGCAGTTTGGCAGCTCTGCAATACACAATATATTGGGCAATAGGACAGTGAGACATAGTGAAGAAATCTGCCCTCTTCAAGGTCTGTCTGCCCCTTAAGAAGAAGCTTGAGATCTTGTTTCACAGATGATAACTTTGCATTAGGGCGTTCTGGGAACATGTCATGAGGATATCTAATGTGTGTCTAAGCTCGAACCACCTCCATTTGGACATAAAGCACAGATATATGAGCCAATACTTATTTTCTTTCAAGACCTTTCATCTCAAGGAAATCTTGTTAGCAGCACAGAGCACTTGGGTTCCCTTTTCATTTTATCATGGTCTGGGCACTGGAAGCAAGGAATTTAGATGCAACACTTTCCACATAGAAATAATTAAAGGGATAATTTTTATTATAAATATTAATTTCATGGCCCATTCTTTCCTTTTGCTTTTTTTTTTTTTTACCTAGTTTGTTTCTCCATCTTGTCATTTTTGAAACAGGTTTTTTTTAGAGTTTCATGAAACTACAGCTCTCATAACTATAAAATCATTTATAAGTAACTGCCATTGTGCTGATACTTAAGCATCCAAGTCAGCACAACAGGTCTTTGAAAATGATCCCAAAGTGATGACACTAATGATTTTGATTATGAAGTGGAGAAGATAAATTATAATTACTAATTAATCTCCAACATCTATGTTGGCAGTCAAAATAAAAGCATTATTATGGATTAAATATCATAAGGACTACCCGATTCATGTAACACAGGACAGAAATAGTCTGTAAAATCATAGAATCATAGAATCATTCAGGTTGGAAGAGACCCTTGGGATCATTGAGTCCAACCAGTGATGTACATCGGGAAGGTATTTAAACAGGCATCTGACTTCAGTAAAGAGATGCTCACTGACATGCATTATTTAAAAAATAAGAGAAAAATGGAGTTAGTGAGATAAACTAGCAACCAATAGGACTATATAAGTATTTAAATACCTTTGGGGTAACTCAGGATATGTTTTGCATGAAGGAATAACATAAAATTCAATTTATGGGTATGCTTTCAGCCAAATATTTTAATGGTATGCAACAACTATAATATGAATCTGTCTGAGAACAAGTTGTGTAAAAATTGAATAAGGGTCTTGAGATACGTGCCTTTGTGCGATACCTATATAAATCACTCCCTCAGAACCAAGGAGTCAGCATCCTGCTATGCACAGCTGCTTGCCCAGAGAACTTCAAATAAAAAAAAAATATATATATAGAAAAATAACTAATGTGGAAAAACACTATGCAGCTGAAAAATGAAACGAGCACAGTTTGTACTGAATCATTAGTCATGTATTGGCAAGTCCTGATTATCAAGGGTGTCACCAGCTCAGAAGTCATTTTGCATTCTGATGTAGCCCATAAATATCTAGTCACATGCTAAATAAAAGTCATTTTTGCCCATGTTATTTTAGCATAAGAATTTATAGCTATTTGGGAACTCCTGTGGATGTTTTGGAATTTCAGCATATAGAACAACTGGAGAAGCAAGCCCTTAACAGCCAATTATAAACTATTCTGTTCTTACAAAATGGGTTATCTATGTGCAATAGTTATCTTGTGACAGCTGATTGCACTTTGTTGAGCTGAGCCAGGAAAAAGGTAGGTAAGATCCAGAAAGCTGATGGCAACTGAAGCACAGTTCATTGGATTGCAATAGAAGGTTAACGCTGATAAAAACCCCCAAAATCTTCCACAAATAGATGTTGGCTCATGGATCTTTGGTTATAAATAAGGTCCATTTTAGAGAATGCCTAAGAAAGAACCTGCTCCATAGAAGCGGAAAGAAATGGTACTTTTATAGTGAGCAAAGAGGTTTCACAAAGGCAGCAGATCATAGTACTATCCAAGCAGCTAAATGAATTTGGTGCTTCCTAAATGTTGAATCGAAATGATTAAATTTTACTCCAATGCACACACACAGAAGACGAGCAAGGAACGCTTTATCCATTCACAAAGTGAATGAAGTTTTCACCATTTTTCCAGATGCATTAGATTAAAAGGAGATCAAGTCAAGGAGACTGTTTCAGACTGCTAAAAGCAAATACTCCATTAAAAGTAGATTAACACTAAAAGCACAATAATTCTACACATTTTTCTTAAAGATTTTAATGTCACCCACTAGGGTGCAAAATACAGATGAGGGTGGGAAATGCTAGGTCAGAGACTAAAGGTGAATTCAAGGTGAGAAATATTTTAAGAACAGAAAGAGAGAAAGAAACACTGAGTATTATCAAACAGGAAATCTGTAAGATGAAATGATATGACAGCATAATTTATGCTTTTCCTTTAGTGGTAATGTATTTATCACAGAATCATAGAATATCAGGGATTGGAAAGGACCTTGAAAGATCATCTAGTCCAATCCCCTGCTGGAGCAGGAACACATAGATCAGGTCACACAGGAGTGCATTCAAGTGGGTTTTGAATATCTCCAGAGAAGGAGACTCCACAACCTTTCTGGGCAGTCGGTTCCAGTGTTCTGTCACCCTCACTGTGAAGAGGTTTTTCCTCATATTTAAGTGGAACCTCCCATGTTCCAGCTTGCATCCATTGTCACTTGTCCTATCATTGGCCGTCACTGAGAAGAGCCTGGCTCCATCCTCCTGACACTCATCCTTTACGTATTTTTAAACATTCATGAGGTTACCTCTCAGTCTGTTCCAAGCTAAAGAGACCAAGTCTTTCTGCATATCATCTTTGTAGCCCTGCCCTGGGCTCTCTCAAGCAGTTCCCTGTCCTTGAACTGAGGGGAACAGAACTGGACACAATATTCCAGATGGCGTCTCACCAGAGCAGAGTAGAGGGGGAAGAGAACCACTCTCAACCTACTAACCACCCCTCTTCTAATACACCCTAGGATGTCATTGATCTTCTTGGCCACAAGGGCACAGAGCTGACTCATGGTCATCCTGCTGTCTACCAGGACCCCCAGATCCCTTTCCCCTACTGCTCTCAAACAGATCAATTCCCAACCTATACTGGTACCTGGGGTTGTTCTTGCCCAGATGCAAGACTCTGCACTTGCCCTTGTTGTATTTCATTACATTTCTCCCAGCCTGTCCAGGTCTTGCTGGAAAGCAGCACAGCATCCTGGCATGTCAGCCACTCCTCACAGTTTTGTGTCATCAGCAAACTTGCTGATAGTGCACTCTATTACTTCATCCAAGTCGATGATGAATATATTGAATAATATTGGGCCCAGTACTGATCTCTGAGGGACTCCACTAGATACAAGCCTCCAACTTGACTCCATCCCATCAACCACAATGTTTTTATCTATAATAACTAGAAGATATCACTGCAAGATTTGCAATGAGAAGAGTACCTTTCTTTTTCTTTTTTTTTTTTTTTTCTTTTTCTGTGAGCAGAATTCAGCAATATCTACATGGAAATACAAATGTCTAGTTTATATTTACTATAAGACAGGCAGGGAATTGCATTCAAAGTTGAAAATGGGAAGAACATATTAGCATTGGTTCGTGACAGTTGGATAGCCAGAGAGAGAGGATAGGTTTTCTAGCATTTGTATTCTTTAAAAACTGTTCTAGATTAATAGGTTTCTATTGCCAAAGGTTTGACATTCCTAGATATTTATTAGTTTTCCCTCAAATATTTAAAGGATAGTTAAGAATTATTGAGATTTCGTTTTATTGGCAATCCAAGACTTAGTTCTAAAATATTGGAACACAGTCATGTTTCAGGGAGAAATCACTGGAGCAGGAAATCTCATTGGCAAAAAGTTTTTACAACAATAACTGAAACAATCATTTAGACTGAGTGGGATTTGTAAAAGCTTTTACCTGCCTCTAGATAAAAGGCGTGCTATGTCTTTAGGAGTACAAGGATGATGAAAATGAGGAATAATACTTAGAAACAAAAGCAGTAGACAAATTCCTACTTGCATTATTCATGAGTGGTCATCTGACTCAGGGGTTGGGGTTTTGTTCTTTACTCACCAATCACAGTAGCTTGAATAACATCAGCACATTGTGATGGCAGAGAAATGTATCAGTAAAAAGAAAGCATATTGGCACTTGACAACAGTTTGGAATAGTAAAGCAGCACAGTGATATAGTAAGTGAGGTCAATGCTTAGTTAGGAGCTGTAATTGTTCATGATCCTGTCTGGAAAAGCTGGTTTTGATGTTTACACTCAAGGTTTTTAGTGAGCAGAGATTTGGCCAGACTGGTGGAAAAAGTAGTGTGTTTTTTTAAAAAGTTTAGCTTTTAGAATGGTTTCCAGCTCTTATATTTTTGGTCATTGAGGATGAATGGACACTAGGAGCGCAGAGGAGTCCTAAGCAAAGACTTAGGATTTAGGCATCACTAAAACAATTAGTGAGGTAGTTGCAGATCCAGTGGCAGTGATTTTAGGCTGTGGGCTTGTTATTTTGAAATGTTCTCAAATACAGTTTTTCTGGCCAGCCATTTAGTCAGGTTCAATAGACATGCATACCTATTTCTCCCTTTTTCCCACTTGGTCACAATATTATTTACTTTAAGAAATCTAAAAAAGACTTTAACAATAATGCTGATTATTTCTGTCACCTGTGGCTCAGGAGATGGCTTAAGCAGTACACGAATGCATATTTGGAGTCCAGACAAAACCTCAGTGGAAGCAAAATTAGACTTTAAAATGTACATGCCATGTTTATGTAATATTTTCTAATATTTCATATGCAATTACATTTAGTGTCTGGCTGCCCTCTAACTTACCTGCCTCCACTTTGTGGTTTTCCTAGTCAATAATTTAAACATAAAAAAGAAGAAATCTTTTTATCTCTGTCTGTTTTATGGATTTTAGGAATGAGTCAAAGTGAATTTACCAATGAGCCAGACAGGGGTGTACCAAGATGAAAATAGATTTCAAAACTGTTATTTAATTCAGGAAGCATCTGTGGGTGGTGAAAATTAAACAATGTCATCTATCCTGAGTTTTACTGGATTTGAGATTGCTTTTACTGTTCTATAGGGAAAATAAAGCTTTAGCAGTCATGGCTAGTCTAAACTGAGGCTTTGTTTTTAGAAAAAGATGATCCTAAAGATAAAAATTTGTTATCAGATCCATATTTTCACCAAAGCTGAGGGATTTTAGATTTGTAGTTATATTACACATCACAGAATTCGAGTTTGTCATAAAGTTCTTTCATGGATCCAGATCATCACTTTGCTGAAGGATGAGGACATCCAGGCACATTCCTCATTCTAACAAATGGGAAATGGCATTGTCTCATTTGTCCTCAACTCCATATAATTTGGCTGCACTTCCCTTTGCAAGAACAAATTGTTTAAATCAGGTTATGGTATGTATACCAACGGCAGTGGTAAAGCTACTTCAAAGTATGTGCAGCAAAATATCTGGCCTACTGCCTTTTCCCTAGAGAAGATGGGGAACAGCTGTTTGGCCAGTGAACTCTGGCCGCTCAGCGGAGTGAAACACGCATGGCCCACTGCAGAGGTGGCAGATGCTGATGCTGTTGCTGCCAACTGGTGCAACTCAGTTCTTACTCTGTGGTGACATTCTCTATTCAGGAGGTGCAGATATATGGAATTGCACCTCTCTAGCTATCTTTTTTTTCTTTTTTTTTTTTTTTTTAAATATCAGAATAAGTCCTCAGCTTTCAGTAATTTGTAGGTTATGTAAAGATATTTCTGCAGTCAATATGGTCTTGTGGGAGCCCAACCTAGATTGTAGACATGGATGGTTAAGATTCCTCTTCTAATTTATTTTTGAGATAGTAATATTTAGACTTCTGTTATGGTCAAAAGGAGAAATATAAACTTGTAAGGTTTGAGTCAACTTCTGGTAACTAAATTTTTTAAAATAGGTCAGACAAATCGGCCTCTAGAAGTGTTTAGGTTCTTTGTCTGTCTACAAAAGGAGTCTTGAAACTAGTTAATATGTGTGTGTGTGTCCTCATTTCAAGCTAGGTTAGCTGAATCTCAATATTTGCGCAGAAAATACAGTGGCTTAGAATAATTTGATAAGACTGGAAATAAGATAAATTAAAGACGATTAGAATTATTCTTTCAAAAGTTTACACTAGGTAGTTATAGAAAATCTAAGTCTGAAAGCTTAGAGAATGCAGTTATTAAGAGTGTGCGTGTATGTATGAGAAAGTACGTACGTTTAAATGCCAAACCTTTTTTGCACTCACATGTTCTTTACACGGGGGTAAATGTTAGTATGTCGCTTTAAATATACGGGCCAGGGGCAGATATTTAAAAACAAATTTATGAAGCTTTCTGGTAGACTATCATACAAGAGATTTTCAGTGGGGAATTCCTCCTTACCAGATACGGGATCAGAATAAAAAGAGCTATGTGGATGAGAATCTCACTTAGCTAAGGACATTCACACTAATTTCTACAGGAGTATGTATCTACTCAATGGTTAGAGAAGAATAAAGCCTGGAAAATAAACTACTAAACCACTCGCCTATACCTCTTTTCTTGCTGTTCTTTTGTTAATTCTCCTGTGCAAATGCACATTCCAATACCCAGAGTTTGTATTGCTGTGTTGGCATGTTAAGATTACTATAGGACTTATTTAAATTTCATAAAATATTAGGTTGAAAAAGTGGTTGGGTGTTGGTAACAGTGACACATTATTAATTAATATTTGCCTTCTTTCGTTGGAAGAAATGTGGAGTTCATAGGCTTTAGTTTGGGTGAGGTGACAGTATTATAAACAAGTTAGGGAGACAGGCTTAACTGTACTCTACATAAAGAATAAAGTTGGTAAACAAATCCCACTTGGATAACAAGCAGACTACAGAGCTTTGGCAGCCTTACTTTTGTATTATTTTTGCCTTGTGTTGTTTTTTTAATTAAATGAAGCAAGGCAGAGCATTCAGAGCATGACTCAAGCTATTGCTAAAAGTACTAAATTAGATTAGTTTGGCATTTAAGTCCCAGCAATTTTGCCTCAAATGCTTGGACTGTAAGAAGGGAAGCCTTGAGGCTGAGGTCATTGCTTCTTCTGAAAAGTCAAGTCCACATACTAAGCATCAACACAAAGATTCTTCTTAATACTCTGTCTCATCCATATGTCCTGGTTACGCAGTATGTCTTAGCAAGACAGTTTATTAGATGTTTCTGCACATAATTTGGGAGGGGGTAGGAAAGAGGGAATTAAACCTGTGGGAAATTACAGGACATTATACATGGGGTGTGTGTAGGGCAAAGGCGCTGCATATGGCTAAATCTTTCATGTTTTTACAAGTGTCCTTTTCCAGAATGTGTTAATCCACTCTATGTGTGCTCTCATAACATTAAGAGCTTGTGTTGCATCTGCTTCCGGCATATACACCACAGAGTGCACCAACAGGAGGCTTCCCAGGAAGGAGAAACTTTACCATAGGGCTGAGATGGATACCTAGATTAATAACTTTCTAAAATAGTTTACTTTTCTTTACATGTCATGTTACTAAAAAGAACCACAGATTCTAAAAAGATCCTTTTTACCCAATGAAGAAACTTTTTCCTTTATTTTTAATTTATTTGTTTTTTCTTTCTGATGGATTCTAGTTAGAGAACTGCGGTCTTAATGTAAGGTGAAGATGAGGAATCATTTAGGAAAAAAAAGAGTATGACAAAAGGCTTAAATGTTAAGTAGGTTCTTACCTACTTCAGCCCCCCGATTATATATATATATATATATGTGTGTATATATATATATATATATAAATATTGTTATACACTTTGTACTGGCACATAATAACCTTTCATTTATTTACCACTGTCTGAGAGCAAGCCTTCTGTGCCTTCAGATGTTTGCTGAGCACCCAGTTCAGTCTGACCTCACCTCTTACTGAGGCTTTCCCGTTACTCGAATGCCAATATTTACTAGCCAGGATTATTAACATTTATAAGGCCATAAACTTTTTCTGTAAAGAAGTCTGCATAACTTGGGGTTAAAATCCCATTTTATCTAATAATGTTGACTTATCTGAACAAAGCTAAGGCTGGATTTCAAACATATTTATGAGAAAGAAAAGTGTCTTATTCCTGTGGTCAATTTTTGAAGGCATATCTTACCATGTGTCATGCTACTCTTTATTTAAACCACCTTCAACTGGAAATGGAATTTTACACCCCAGGTTTGTGACAATTTTATTTTCATTTACAACATGCCAGCTGTAAGATATAGGCCATTATCAGACAGTAAGCAACTGACTAAAGTTGTCCAGTGATGGGACTTTACAATACCGGATAAATTTTAAATGAGTCCCTTTAAAAGACCAAAGCATTATGCTTAGTCCTATTATACTAATGGTGCAAGAAAAGTTTCAGCCTACATACACACGTTCTTGGGGAAAATAAAAAAAAATAAAAATATAAAATTATCTATCACCTTCTCTCTTCTTTACAAGTTCATAGAACAAAGCATTATAGTGTTTCCTTAATGCTCCCTCTGTAACAGAGCTCAGTGTTGAGTTCTAAGTCACAGACCTGACTTGAAGGATTCAGTCTACATGCAAAGAGTGTTATGTTTCCTCATGACAGGTTCTAAACTTCCTGGCTGTAAAATGCAAAACCATAACTGCATAAACAGTGATTACTGCACCTCTGGAACAGATGTTTATTGTTCTAACAATTTCTTCCTCTTAACAGCCTTCCAGTGATGCAAATGAAGCAGTAATGAAAATCCAATTTGTGGAGTTCAGTTGTGTAGAAGAAAAGTGAAAATAATTATTTTTTTTTTCTTTAATGAAGAAAGTTTTAGAACAACCAAGATTTCTAAACCCAGTAAAAAAAAATAGGAAAAAAAAGACCAAAACTAAACCAAACACTCATCCTCAAGACATATGAAGAACTTTCAAATTTTCAATATCAGTGACCATGAGGGAAAACACTGCTTTGTTTTGCTGTTGATTCTTCACCCATATTGGCACATTAGCATTCAGCAGATCTTCTTGAATACTGATGTTTTTTATGCCCAATATACCCTTGTAGCTATTTTCACATTTCCAGATTATGCAGAACATAATCTATTCCAAACACCACTAGTGGAAAAGATACTGTGAAAGACAGAATCACACTATAAATATTTCTTGTGCCAGGCTAAAAGTAATAACACATCATGCATGTAGAAAGCTAAATTCTTGATAAAAATAGTTTTAAATGAGTCCCTGTAGAGCTATTCTGAGAGACTTTTTTGGCTTGTGTCAGGAGCAAGTTCTTTGTTAAAGAAATACAAAGCAATTCTAAAGACTGCATCAAGAAAACATTTGCTTCCATAAGAAAAACACAAGAACAAGAACAACAAACCCAAAAACCCAAACCAGAAAAAAACCCACAAAACCAATACCATGTAAAATAGGATCTAAAAGTAGATCCTTGACACACAATTTTTCCTTTAAGGTTGGACTCTTAAAATAAATAAATACATAAAATCCTACAGCAGCACAACTCATACTGGTAGTACTTGTATAAGTAATATCTGCTTCAAACTCTATGTGTTGAATTTTCACTGTTATGATAATCCTTGACTAATAAGTGACATATTTCACACTCTTTGAATATAAAGGTGTGTAAATTTTTGCTATTCCTTCAAAAACACAATTGGTTTTATCCACAGAGGTGTGGATTTTAGCATTTTTTCCACTAAAAAAATAATAAAATACTAACTTTTGTATCCTTATTACAGATTCATGACATTTTAAATTATTTCTTGATGGTTTATTAGACATGCTGGGTTTCTTCTTGCCTAACATCATGATAAAAAAAAAAAAAAAACAAAAGGGAAAAAAAAAGTGGCAAGTAACTGTTAGAATTTGCAATCAATTTTTTATACCTAGAGTTGTTTCTAAAAATTTAACAAAAATGCCTAACTACAAAAAGTGAAGTCATTGTCCAACTTATACTATGACAATTCTTCAGTGGATACTATTCTAAACATAACTTGTCTTCCTTTTACTGGCTTTGCCAGCAAAATAGATATTTTAAAATCATGTTATTGTATTAATTACTAGAAATATAATTTCTAGCCTGAGCTGAACATATAGCTAGCTATCTCTTCATCTCCTGTTGGAGACTCTGGGATTCAGGTATGGCTACCTAACAAGTATGGCTACCACACACATGGGCATGAGCACCTTAAATATACTATGAACAAGACGGAGCTGAATACAAGAAGACAGAGGCTGTCCTTTGCCATAACAGCCTCAGGGTCAAAACTCTGATTTTCAGTGAGGAAATCGGGATGCAATCCTTCCTTGTCCAAAAGTCTGAAATCTGTTTCTCAGGGAAGAAGTTGCTAAGCTATGACCTATTCTGGGGAAGAAGTGAGGACCCTGTACCCATCCTGGTCCTTCTACTTGCTCTGCTGCCAATTACATTTGGTACGAAGGACTAACAGAAGTCTAATATTAGTGATTAATATCTAGAGCATCAGCAGGAAAAAACGGCCAGGTAGGCCACTCAGATGGATATTGTCTACATCAAATACCTTTTTCCTGTTCCTAAAATATGCTACAGGGATAGTGACTGTGCTAATGCTCCAGTCTGAAGCTCTCTACACACTGAAGAGATCCACTATACTGAAGGCACAGTAGGACATCATGCTTTGCACTGGATCAGTGCTGGTGGAGGTCACAGCCCAGCTCAAACAACATCTGCTTGTTCATCCCACTGTTGCCAACAGCCTTCCCTAGGCAGGTAAACTAATGCTACTGTTCCTTAGAAAACAGTCAGAATGAAATTAGCCAGCAACCAAGTGTCAAAAATATTCAGTTAATGAAAGCAGCATCGTTAAGTGAAATGGGTGTAGAGTAGGCAGTCTGAGTACCACAAGCTATATTGTTCTCCGCCTGATACGTACTACTGAAAAACCTGTACTGCACTGTGCACAAAACCAAAGCAAGTTTCAATAACTTGAGAGTTAACATACAGAAAATTACTTTTAAATGCCTTAGCATCATGACAGGTAGAGCTTCAAATATTCAAATCAAAAGTTGCTTCTCATGAAAAAAAAAAACCAAACCAAAAAACAGACGCTAAAAACCAAGCTAAGATTAACACAAAATCACCTACTTTACCTCCATTATGATAATACCTCTGCTTGTTCCTGGAGAGATCCAGTGTGTCTGAATGCCTTGGAGTACAAATGATCCCCACCTACTCAAGAAACTCTGCAATGTGTCTTGCGTGCAGAGCCCTTCCGGGCACTGACCCATGGTAGGTTTACTTCCCGCATCATCATTCAGGAAGGTGATTTGAGCAGTAAGGTGTATGGAGAGCCTTATTAACTCTCTCCACCACAGCAATAGCAATTTACTAAATATAGAAGTGTACCACTCTTTCACTTTTTCTTTTTTTTTTTTTTTTTCTTTTGCAACTTTTGTTGTAAACAGGGAAACACAAAAGCCACAAGTAACTGTAAGTGGTTTCATTCTAAATTTGTAAGTGGCTATTTTTAACTCAGGACTTGTTTTTTGAAAGTGAGAAAGAGGTAATGGCTATAAAAAGCCCCATTCTCTTTCAAATCAAATTATGTACAAAATAATTGCATTGACATTATCCTGCATCTACATTTCTGGTGTACTTGAATAAAGGATTTGATTCAGGAACCGAAGTTCTTGTTGAGCTAAGAAAGCTTTTCTTGTGTAACCTTCTGTTCCGTTCTGTTCAGAGAACATGGGGGGTGTTTTCATTAGCTGAGTGACTTGGATAGAGATATTGTGCTGATACTGGTTTCTTATGTATCAAGTCTCAAGTCCAAATACAGTAATCTAATAACACCACAGGCAACCTGTATGCAGGCAGTTCAACAGCATAGAAAGAAGTCAGGAAGTCTAAGACTTTGATGTACTTTTAGGTAAAGAGGTTTGTGTGTTACAAAAATAAAAGGGACATTGTATGTCTTTTACCATTTCTAAAGATGCATTGTGCTGTATGGAATGGATTTTGCTGTCTTATGCATCAGTATTACACCTACGTAATTCCAAAGCTGTGCTGGACTTCCACTGATGCTGCTGACAAGAGATTCAGGCTCCAAATCTAAAATCCAGTACATTCCCAACACAGAAGTGCCTAACTTCCAAGACATATGACTGTAGCTGTCTGTAAACTGGCTGTCTCTGCTGATGTGCTGGCATAACACTGTCATTGCCTGTAGAGCTACACACAAAGTGAAGATTTGACTTTCTTTTGCACTTGAGCAAAAAAGAAAACAGTCAACCCACAAGAGGTAGATTGGTCTATGACTAAGATTCTTGGCTAACTAAAGTGAGCGACATTAATTTGCAATTATAAAGTCTAAATACAAAGATTTAGTACAAATGCCACTGCGAACATTTAAGGATTCTAAGCATTATTAAGAATAAACAGAAGCTTAAAGCCTGTATGGTAAAACCAACCCTGTCTCATACAGGGCGTTGCCTGAAAAAATACTGAGAAGGAATCCCTCCTCTGGGACATATAACTACTGCTCAGGCTTTTTCCCAAAGGGAGTCTACAGACAGATGGTTGTAAATCCTCTGGCTTCTTTCCCCACGAGCCTTACTCCAGACTCTAGAGGAGTCTTCGCTTGAAGGCGGATTGAGCAACCGCAGAGCTGCACTTTTCTCTACAAGTAGCCACAGAGCACAGCTCCTGCTCCAAGCAGAAGGGAAGCACATGGTTCTGCTGTATTCTCAGCTGTCCGTCAACTTTCGGTTTAGGCCAGAGAATTTGGCTCTGAGGAAATGTGTTTAAATTCATCCTATCCTCTGGTGGATAACAACAGCCATGCCTGTGTTACCTTGTGTAGTAGAGTAAATAATCACTGGAAAGCTGGCAATTATAGTTAAACAGAGGGCAACGATTTTAGAATGAAAAAAAAGCTGATGGCTTCCTGGCTCTGAGTTTTGTATATTTCTCTACATTTATTACTCTGTTGAAATGTTTCCTCAAACCAGAATGATGCAACACATAATCTCCTGTTCAGCTGAAACCGTAGATGGCAGAGAATACAGGGAATACAAGTCTAATCAAAGAAAATAAGAGTAGACATTGGATCTGATCAGGCAGTCTGGTTATTTTATAGCTATCCTGGCCTTTAAGGAAACAGATCTTTTTCCAAACAGAACCTGTTAGAATGCAGACGTTTTTTGACATGCTAAAAGTCTGCATTTGTTTGATCTTGACCAACAATCTGAATGTATATCAACAGAAAGAAAGCACACATCTGCCACAACAGGCATGTTTACAATCAATTTAATGACACCATTAGATTCTGTTTGCCAGTGTTCACTTATTTCAAGCTTTTATAGGAAAAACATGTGAGCTAAGTTTACCACCTGTGCACAATGGAAACACCCCATTTAAATGAATAATTTTAATGGCAATACATAGCTCAATAGTTTTTCTCTGTTCACCAACATAATTGTGGGAGCATAATTATGTTTACCGGAATACACAGAGTTCTTGTGTTCCTGCAGAAGGTTTCTTTTCAGTGGGGCCTATGCTAAGAATTACTCCAAACAGCTTTACATACTTGCAAAATACACAAACATGATTTATCGATGGGCCACTTTAGCAAGTTTTTTCAGACAACAGGTGAGATTAGTTTTAAATGAGAAATCCAGTCCTAAAAGACATCTGAAAACATCTAACCGCTACGTTAAGCTCCTCTGGATTTACATGTTTTGAGAAAGTTAAAGAGCTTGCCTTTGAGAGCCTCATGTTCCCACTGATGTCATTGTGAAAATCCGTTGTAGAGCCTGGAGAGCACAATTTAAATTAAGATTAAAATTGTGGTGTCACACAAATAGTTAGACAGACTGAAGATAGAGCAATAGCCTTCCATTTCAGATGTGATAAAATTCCTGAAGTTGTATTAATTAAAATAAACACACATGTATCTTCTCCACTCAGATCCTTATGGTACTGCTGATAGATTTTCCAGAACCTCAGACACTGTCTGTGACATATTGTGCAGACAACCACAGAAGAACAAAAAAAGACTGTCTTAAACACGAAGAGCTTAGCATCAAATCCATGGTGTTTAAATCTTATTGAGTGGATGGATATGTATAGTGTAATTATGTAACATTAATTAGCACTCCTTCTGGAGAGAGAACAGAACTGGGATTTACATGTGATGATGCTGAGATATTACTAGAAGTTGTGTATTACACAATACAAGATTTTAATGTAAAAAAAACTAGTAATATTAATACAGAGCCCAGATCTGTCCTATCACTTTGCTCAAGGGCGCTGAAGAAAACCATTGCTAGACAAACATCAGTGGTGAAGGTCTAAACTGCACTCAGGTCACCTGGCCAAATCAATTTTCATCTGCATAAGAAAATTCAGCTAGAATCAGAACTGTACTAGAACCTGATCTCATGAGGCCGTCTATGATTTTAGCACCAATTTTGAAAAGGAACTTAATTATCTGCAAAGACAGGGTTCAAAATGCACATAAAATTGTCACTGATTGGAACTTCCAGAGAAAACCTGTGGGGATTAAAACCAAAACAGAACAGAGCAAACAAAAAAAATCAGCTAAACCCCAGCTTTTTGTATTTTTCAGTTTTATGAAATGAAGTTTCAATGAGCAGTTCTGAGTTTCAGGCTTGTTTTTTGTTGTTGGTTTTTTTTTTATTATTATTATTTGTTTTGGTTTTTAATTGCTTGAAAAATATTATTGGATTTCAGTTTCCACTGAAACCTTCAAAGGGAACTAAACCCCCTTTTCCTTAGACAGACTATGTTCATTACGGCTAGGCTAAAAAAGCCCATAGTTTTCTTCATGTGATGCTTCCAGTGTTGTTTTCTTACTGACTCATGTTATCTTACATTTATAGCAGGTAACAACACTTCTACATCCTGGAAAAATAAGATATGTTACCAAATTGGGATTTTACAAGTTTTTTAAGTCTCTTAATTAAAACTGACTGTGAATATCAAATAAAACAAAATAAATAACAATATATACTCAAATAAAGCATAAACCTTTCTCTCAATCAGCATTTTAAATTACTGGCATTAACCATAGAAGAGAGCTGCAGGCATTTACATTTGCAAACAGATTCACAAATCATATCATTATTCAGCATCTTTAACTATATGGTGCTTTAGAAATGTCAGGGGCACCTTTTCAGTAAAGCATTTAATTGCACACTTGCACATGTACCTAAGTACCACTGAGCTATGTGAAAATGTATTAAAACAAGGTTTAAACATGCACTTACATTTAAGCACAGAGTTAAGCACAATGCTGAGCTGTGCTCTGTAAGATTTCTATTTTCCAAACAATCAGTAAGCCACTCTAGAGTATTTAAGGATGTTCTTTCATATTTCACAGGTGGGTAGTTAAATAAAATGGATTTTTTTTTCTTCAGGTTGTTTTAAGTTGTTTTTATAAGGAGAATTTTATATGCACTTCACTGAGCAAGTTCAGCAAGCTCTGCTCTGACACATGCAGTGTGTAAACCAGCTGCCCTTGTAAGTGCCTGCTTACCTAGAAGGCATGATTCATTAAGAAGAGGGATTGCCTATCACCACCTTGTATGCAATAAATCTTATACTGCAAGTAAATTTTACAGTAGTTTTGCAGTTAATCTCTCAACAATCCATGTTAACTGGGAGGTTCTCAGTTACCACTGAACCACTGAGTTGGGAAGGCACCTCCAGCTCCCTGCTTGATTGTAGTCAACGACAGCAGGTTGTCCAGGATGATGTCCAGACAGTAATTAATTCTTCTCATTGAAAAATTTTGTACCTTTTGCCCCTTATCTTCTCCATGTGGCTCCTTGTGAAAAAAGAACCTCTCTCGTCTTTGTCACTACCTTTTAATTACTTCAATACGGTGATGAGCTCCCCATGAGCCTTCTTTTCTCCATGGAGAAAAGACCTAATTTCTAAGTCCTTCAGTCTTTCCTCAAAGGGCAGGTTCTTCAGCCCTTTGATCGTCTTTTTGATTCTCCTTTGGATCCCCTACAGTCTTTGCACATCTTTCTTGAATCGTGGGGGCCAGGCTGCACACAGTACTCCAAGTGAGGCCTGACAAGTGCTGAGTAGAGTGGGATGATCACATCTCTGTCTCTGCTAGTAATGTCCCTGCAGACACAGCCCAGGATCAAAATTGTATTGTATTTGCACGTGTCTTTGTTAAACTTCATATGTTCTTGCTAGTCTAATTTTCCAGCCTGCGTAGGTGTCTCCATAAGATGGCTCTCCTTTCTGATGTGCCCATCTCACCACTCAGCTTAGTGTCATCAGCAAATCTGGTTAGGGTGTTTTCAATCCCATCATCCAGATCATTTATGAAGATGTTGAACATCATGGGGCCCACTATTGCCCCCTGAGGGGCCTCACTTATGACTGGGTGCCAGCCTCAGTAAAAAAAACATTATTCCCACTCTCTGTGTGGTGTCCTGTTAGCCAATTTCCTATCAATCTCACAAACCACCTACACAAGCTGTATCATGTCAGAGGATATCCACATGTCTATCATGAAATCATGGTATTGTCAGAGTTGGAAGGGTTCTCTAGAGATCATCTAGTCCAACTCCCTTGGTAAAGCAGGAAGTACCATTCACTAGATGAACTTGCCCCAAGGTTAACTTTTTGCCCGTGTTTAAAGAGTTTTGAAAATTAAAATGTGAAAAATGTAGAAATAAAATACTTCAAAATACTTCATGCTTCAAAAGTGAAACGCAAAAATATTTCTACTGTCCTCTGCAGATTCACAATTTTTGGTGACTTCTCACTTTCCCTTTTCCTTCAGCTTCTGTTTCCCCTTTCCCTTTCATTTCCCCTTTGCCTTTCCTTTTGCCTTTTTCCTCTTAGTTCTTTTTGCCAAAACACATTAAAACTTTTTTTTCCAGAAGAAATTTTTTTTTGTTTGCTTTGTACTGTGCAGCTGTCAACCAAAGATCACTGACCCTCCTATCATCTGTTCTTTACACAAATATAGTAGTAAACAAAACTTGCCTCTAAGACCCTGCAGGTTTAAAGTGCACAAAGGTCTGTCACATTGATAGTTGTAAATTTACAGGCTTTAATCATTCACTTCATTTTTCTTCATGTTTTTGGGTAAAAGACCTGAATCTCCTCAGTTAGAAGATACTTGTATATGGTTTGGATCATATGGAAAATATGCAATACTTTTGAATAAGGACTAGATGTAAATAAGGAATAATGTAAGGAATAAATTTAATCCCACTGGTAATTATATAGTAGATTGATAGTTTAATCTATACAGACAATATTAACATATGCTTATGCAACCTATGTTATATTGAACTGGTTGACTCAAGGAGTGGTTGGGAGGGTCTAAGAGAATGTGTTCACAAGTATCTGATGGTAAAGGTGCGAGAAAGACCACAGGTTTCACATCTACTGTGATCACTGTGAGCCATATTAATACAAGGCTGAGTTTACCGTCACTGTGCAGTCAAAGGCACATTCCTGAAAGATCCATTTCCTGGCTAAAAGGAGATGGAAGTTTTCATCACTTGTCAGTGGGAATCTTTTTCTCTTTGTGGATTTATCCTGCACAGAGGACAGTCTGATGAGATCAGGGGTCAGGAGTCCTAAGCCCAAGGTGTTTTTTAAAGGTGTCTTTAAAGGTGCCCCAGGGAAGTGACACAGGTAAATCAAATACCATCACAGAGCATAAGGAGAGTAAGACTTGAAGGAAGAGTCTATTCCAAAAAGGCAGAAGAGAATAAAATAAAAATAGTTTTTTGATTTTTTTTCCTCCCTTTTTCTCCCATCACCTCCCACCCTGCCCAGTAAATGTGCATGTCTAAAAAAGAAATAAAACCATAAATTGCAGGGGAAATAAATCCAGAAAAGTGAAATCAAAGTATTGTGTACACTACAACTATTCCATAAATGAACCTGTTCAAGGCTTTTCTGTGTATCCCATTGAATTTACTACCTGTCTATCAGTTAAAACAGCTATTTATTTTCATAGAGGATTTTTATTGTTTATTGCTCTAAGAAAGAAACATCTGTACCATGAGGGGCTCTGTCTCCTCCGCATTTCCCAACCGTTTACCATAAAAAGAGGAAAAATGAGCTTGCTGCCCTCTCCACTCTGATTTGGTGTGCACCAGACACCTGCCACTAGTGTATACACATTTTCTTCTCTTGCAAAATGAATTTGATTTCTACAACTCCTGACTACAAGCAGAAACTAAAACATAAAAAACTGCTTCTTCTTTTTTCAGTGACATCAGTAACCCTTAACACCCAGCATATGAGCGTAGGAGAGGTCTGAGTCTTGGTTTATCTCTCTGTATACTGAGGAAAAATGGGAGAAGGGAGGCTGAATCTATTCTACATAGTACTATCCAAATGCCACATAAAAGTTTTTCTGGAAAAATCATAAACCACATTTTTCCTAAATATATTGAGACATAAATTCTTTCCAGTAATATGTTTTCTCCTATGACAGCAGATAACAGCTGGATTATACCACACAACACTTTGGCAATGTATTCTTGATTTTTATTAACGTATAGCAGGTGCAAGTTAGTGGGAGACAAAGGGACATCACCTGGCCTACCACAGAAGAGGAAAACTAATTAATAGTGACCAAGAATCCTATTAAAGCTAACCGGGTTGTCTCCTATCTATGTAACGCAGCCATGTTTTCTTCTGTCTCTTTATTCTACGTTAGCTTCTTTCAAACTTTCCGTACTCTACAAACTATCCGCACCATTTCAGCCTGAGGTATTTTTCCCCTTCTTTAAAGAACCATAATGGCCTTTTTTCTTTTTTAACTGTGCCTGGCATATGTTGAAAGGTATCTTCTAAGATTTCATTTATGATAGCTCAAAAATGTATGTCTTGCTAAGACTACAAAGCAAACTAATGGTTTTAAAAGCACAGCGATGAAAAGCCTGGCAGGGGAGTCCGTGCTAACTACATACACGGATCACAGAAGAGGGTACAAGAGGTCATTTTTTCCCTCCTTTTTTTTTTTTTTTTTTTTTTTTTTCCTCTCCAGATACAGGATCACTTCAGGTCACATTGGTTACAGCCAATTGCACAGTGGCATTCTTTGCCATTCATCCTCATCCAAATCCTTAATTACGGTCTACACAATCAGAGCTGGAGAGAGAAGTCGCAGACCCGTATTGTTCCATGGCGAGGGCTTAGCAAAAAGGCAGGAATCTGATACTTAGTCACAGTTTGCAAACAGTGTCTAAACCACCTGAGAGGGTCACATTTTTACATTCTGAGACAATTTATTAGTAATGGTGCTTGTCACTTGGAAATCCCCCTAAAGCTCCTTCCTTTGCGTGGGCTATCCTGAAAGGTGGGTTTTGCTCAGCAGTGGTTTAAGCGAGAAGCAAATAAAATAGCCAATCCACCCACTTGAAGTAATTTATGGAGAACACAAAATCCTCATCTTTTCCTTAGAAATTTTCTGTTAAGAACTTCAAAACATAGACCCCTTGATCTGAAAAAGAAACCCGCCTGAGAAATTTTTCATGTCTACAACCAGATGGGCCTGATGCAAACTTGACTGTTGTTTATATATAGTTTTATAAATCCCCCATTAGACTTCAGGAGCCAAAAGAGAAGTCATAAATGTTTTTCTTATATCACTTATGTGCTAAACACTACCTGTTCACAACATACTGTACAAGCCACAGAGAAATGTAGAATCGAGAGTCCTGCATCAGAGATCTACCTCAACTTATATTTTCATTTCACTTAAGAAGGTAAACAAAAGAATAGCAAAGCAGCCAAACAAGGACATTTTGTTAAAATACAGTGTGCTTCTTGACACAGAACCTTCAAAAGTGTCAAGGAAATTTGAAATTATTGATGCTTCTTGAGCTTCTAGATACACTAAAGCAAGTTCAGAGGGAAAAGACCCTGAAGTAAATTTTAATACTACTGTTTTAAAGAAGTTTAAGATCTGTGTATGTGTGAGCTGTTATTAAGTGTGTGTTAAGCTGTTCCCTATGATCTGCAACATTTACTTAGTAAAAGTAGACTTATTAAGGTGAACAGATCCGCTGAAAATAGTGTTCCAGACCCATGATGCCTGACCTGCTAGAGCCCTCTGAAGTCAATGAAGTATTTGTGCAGCTAAAGCTTCCTCTCTTCGTGCATTTTTTTTCCCAGAAGAGCTTTTCAGTTCTACAAAAGGTGTTAAAATATGCTGTGGTCAACTTATTTTTTAATTTTTACAAAGAATTTAAAGAACTAAAATTCACCCCTCTTTAAAGAGCACAACAAAAATAAGACAAGACATCTGTCTTGTATAATTTTGGCCAAGTTTTTTTCTTAGAAATATTATCTCTATAGTCACTGACCTATTTTTTAAATCAGACTTTTTATTCTTTTCATGTTCTTTTGGCTACTATTCAAGTATTTATCATTACATAACTTCTGGTTTTTTTGACAAGACACAGGTATCACTATCCAGGCAACATAACTTTGGTCTTGCTCATAACCAGGTTGTGTGACACAGCTTTTTAAGCTCATTGCATTCACTGAAGACTGTGTGTGTGATTTGAAAGGTGTGAATAAGGGAACTTCAGGAAAGGACTGGAACACAAAAACTCAACAGAAGAGAAACACACTTGTAAGAGGTGATAGAATATCAAAGTTCATTTTAAAAGAAAGTATTTTCAGCAATTTTGACTCCATGTTAAATTTAACAAAAAGTCTATCTTTAAACGAGAAAAGAAAGAAGAGGACAAAGAACAGTGTAATATAATCAAAATAAGACATGTTTGTCCAAATGCTTTCTTTCTTTCAGAATTGTAAACATCCTTTTACATTTACAACTCTATTTACCAATTTTCTTAATGTATGTTTTTATAAAATGTAAGATTCAAGAATCCTAAAAAGAAATCAGTTCTGGGGATATGAATATAAAAGACGAGAATCAACAACTCTGGGGAGAGGTAGATTTGATTTTTCTTCTGTGTTCTTCAGAGACAGTTTATTTTTCGTGTTCATCTCATATTGTCTGAATAGCAATGAAAGTAAACTATGGTCTCTCCCAATACCTCAGGTCTAAATCACCGTTACTTGGTCAGAAAAACTACTGAATAATTGTGCAGCAAAGAGAAAGGGGGATGTTTGTGTGTGTTATTGAGCTTCCTCTTTGCTCATAAGCAGGAAGGTTACTCTCCCTTACATGTTACCATAATTTAATATAACATGGATTTAATGACAGACGTGTCTCCAATCGAAGAAAGGATTTTGCAGCATCACTTGTAGAACATATTTTCCTGCTTCAACACAGTCGTTATGGATGAATTTTCAGTCTGACATATGACTAAACCCACCCTGCAGTTCTGAGTTGACTACCAGAACAAAACATTTAATACACATTATAAAGCTTAATATTTTTTCCTGAGAGTCAATGGGAGTTTTGCCATTGACTTGAATTGGAATTCAGGTTGTCACATAAAAGGAGTGCACTTGAAACAAATAATACATATTTGATTTGGACTATGACCAGTTATGCAATCCAGAGTTCTTTATGGTCTGTCCAGCTGGGAACTCATGACTTCACAGGGAAATCTGCTTGATTCTGGTGGCCAGTCAGATAAGGTGCAGGAAATCAGAGTTTCCCAGTAGCGGGAGTATTATGTGTGGAACACATTGTAATAGTGAAACAAACTTTGAACCCATGTGGATAAAACCACAAGAATATATCTGTTGTGGTGAAGAAGGTAAAGGATTAATTT
>VXBJ01000287.1:589959-621754 GCA_013400055.1 Nycticryphes semicollaris
TGAAAAAAACATTATTTGTACAGATAATTCTAGACACTATTTTTACTGCTCAACTATAACAATATTCAGTACCCTTAGTGTTATATAATAAATTGTCTACACATCTCAATGCATTCAGTTATACAGAAATATTAAACACTCCAGTCCCTAGACTGCATTCAGACACCTAAAATATACTTTCTGAGTGTAGTGAAATAACACATTCATAATTACAAAAAGATCTTGAAAATTATGCTTGTTCTACTTACTCTCTCACAGCTACTTCCAGATCCAGTTAGTCCAGTTTATATAGACAAATATGTATTTTTTTTTTTTTTTAAGAACAGAGCCCTTGCCTGAAACTTGAACATCAAACTTTTTAGTTTTATTTCATGTTATGGTTGCTAAAAAGCGGCATATTTTTCAGAAAGGTGGCAACAGTACTGGAGGGCAAGGTATGGATGAATCCTTCTTATATGGCCCTAAAAATTTATCTGTCTACATAAAAAGCCAGACAAAAAAAAAAAAAAAAAGACATTGAATCCCACTGTGTAGGCATTTTTTTGTTCATGCCCGTACTTTGAACCAAAGCTGACATACTCATAATAGAAACAACAGGATCTTGGTAAGATACCACCTTTTAATTTCCTAGTCTTAGTCATATCCAAAAGTCAGCATTTCAAATTAATTTATCAGTCTGTATTTTTCAGCATTTGAGAAGTTCTGTGCTTAGTATGGTAATGTGCTTTTCCACTGGAAAAAGAAAAATAATCTTATGCAAATAAAACATACTCAAATGTTAATATTTACACATAAATGTAGTCAATTCAGGAAACACACAATTAATAATATTTAATGTGGAGTGTCACTTAAGTCTGAATTGGTTTTATTAAAGGAAGCAAAATTCTGTGATACCAACATGGGTGATGATTAACTGAAATATGTAATGTCTCTAGTCATATTCGACTTAAAAAAACTCTCTTACACTACATTGCCACCAGTGCTTTAAATGGTAAATGCATTATTAGAAATTTTTTTCTCAGTTTGTTTTATTATTAAGACATCAATTAGGACAACTCACATACTGTAAGTACATTTCCCATATACACTTGAATACGCCAGACATAAACCTATTTATTAATCTAAGCACATATGGGACTTCCATTTCCACTCTTTCATGCTAATGTAGTATCTGGCCTTAACCAGACATGATTCTCAGTTCTCTAAGTGGGTTCAACCACAACCAACCAGACTCATTTCCATGTCATAACATGTGTTTTCAATTACACCATAAATTAATCTACCTTATTTTAAAAAGGTCTTTTTTGTTCCTTTGTTTAGAAAATGAAGTCCACAGGAAGCATTATAACATATTAAACTTTCACTTTGTTAATTCTTGAAACTATTTTTTCAGAAGAGTGATTAGAACAAATGCAGTAATAGATATTACAGTGTTTTATAAGCAAATTTGCCGTACTGCAGAACAGTAAGTGAAAAGCATTTCTGTTGAACTCTGAATGTTGCTACCAATTTCTTCATATTGCATTTGCATTGAATCTTACTTATGGCTGTGACAGCTGATGTATCACAATCTGTGTTCCTTTTCCATTTATCTGGCATCTGTTTCGTTTATAAAATAAATTCTCTATATTATGCTTTAAGAATGCCTTTGATTTCACTGATTTTTTTTTTTAAATAGTAGTTTAAGTTTTTGTTGTGTTGTGACAAAATATATCTAGAGTATCTCTTCCAACATCAAAGGAGTTATTCGTGGTTCTCTGCACTACATTTAGAGTGGGATAAGGACATACTCAGGGCAAAACAGTAAGTGGCTACATGGATGGCTCATTTGCAGACACATCAGTGTTTTATATATCACCAAACGAATTCCTAATCATTACTGACTTATCCTGCTATCAAACTCCAAAGCAATTCTTTTCAACTGCCAAAAAAAAAAAAAAGGAAAAAAAAAAGAAAAGTTTTCTTCGGTACGTATTTATAAACATTAATGAGGTCACCCCCCAGTCTCCTCTTCTCCAAGCTAAAGAGACCCAGCTCCCTCAGCCTTTCCTCATATGGGAGATGCTCCACTCCCTTAATCATCTTTGTGGCTCTACCCTGGACTCTCTCCAGCAGTTCCCTGTCCCTCTGGATCTGAGGTGCCCAGAACTGGACACAATATTCCAGATGGGGTCTCACCAGGGCAGAGTAGAGGGGGAGGAGAACCTCTCTTGACCTACTGACCACAGCCCTTCTAATACACCCCAGGATGCCATTGGCCTTCTTGGCCACCAGGGCACAGTGCTGGCTCATGGTCATCCTGCTGTCTACCAGGAGCCCCAGGTCCCTTTCCCCTACACTGCTCTCCAACAGGACAGTTCCCAACTTGTACTGGTACCTGCAGTTGTTCTTAAATACAGTTATAAAGTTATAAATATGGAACTTGATACTTTCCATGAAACTTTGGCTCTATGCAGCTTCAAAGTTATCAGAATGGAGGAAAAGAAAACGAACCTGTTGGGGAGAATGTTGAATGGAGTTTTGAACTTGGGTCAGATTGGGCAAGACTGATATTAGCACAATTTTGCTTCGGACAACACAGATACTTCAAGTTGAATTCACAGCAGTTTTCAGAAAAAATATATAGTTTTGATAAAGGAAGAGTCTCAGTAGTATAAACTAAATAACACAAGATCAAAGTCCATCTTACATCTCAGCAAGAAATATTCATGTAGATGTACAGATTTGTAAGATTTTGCATCAGGAAAGAACACAACTCACAGCTGCTCTTGGAAATCCTACAGATGTACCCAATATTCAGAAAAGTAACTTGCATTTTGCTAAATGTAACCTCAAAAACACTCACAGAAAGCCAGAAAAATGTTATATTTTCTCTGTGCAGTGGCAATGATATACCTATGCTTAGGAGGAAATGTTACTTTTTATGGGGAATGATTATCCTCTGTCTTCAGTAAAGCCACAAATGTTGTGCTTTAAAAACTTTTAGTGCAAGAAAAATTGCATTTAACTTGAATTACCTCATTAGGTCATCACTATTGAGAATGATTGTATTTCAGCTTTTGTCTGGCCGTATGCTCTAACTCCCTTCCTTACCAGTTTCATCCTGTATTTCTTGTTCTCCTTGTCCTACTTTCCCCTGCAAACTGCATCACTTAATTTCCTTCTATTCTCTTGTCTACCTAAATATAACACCAAAAAACATATGGATGCATGGTATCAACTGCTATGATGTTCTTCCTGCTTACGCAGTGACCACTCTGATTACGTCTAGTCTGGCTTGTCAGCTGTCTGGGGCACAGTAATAGATCCAGCCTATATTTAAACAATGTCGCAATGGGGACACTTCTGTTTTGGTCAACTAGCAGCACCATGATTCAGAAGAAAAACCCTTCACTCTTCCTCAGAAAAACATTTGCATATCCACTTAAGTACCTGCTTAACTTCGACTGAAATAGAAAAAAAACCAAAACCAAAAATGTACGTCTATAAACTGATCATGTTCTTAAGTACATTTTAGACTAAAATGTGACATTAGGATGTATGTTAGAATTTTGTTTCCTGTATTTGTCATTAGGTTTGAACCAACTGGTGTGTAAGCCACAAGACAGATCTTTAATTAATCAGAAGATACAGGAACACTTGAAAGGTAATTAGGCAAACTGTTTATAAGAACCAGGTCTAAAGAAAAGCTTAGCCTCATAAACTATTTATACTAAAATGTCACTGAATTCTCAGATTGCAATGATTAACATAGCTATTTGTAAACAGGATGGATGATCAAGCCCTTATGAAAATAAAGTGAAGCATGCTTATTTTTCGATTCATGCACAACTTGTTTTAATGTTATTTACTCAGAAAATATAACAGATATTAACAAATTTGAGGACTTTGAGCCTAGCAAAAATTTGCAAAAGCTGGTTTCTCTAGTATCCTTTCCTTTCTGTCTATTCATGAAGTGATCATGAAATTGTCATGCCTTCCCTAATGCAAAAATGTTCACAATTTTCTTTTTTTCTTCCCCAGGAAATAAGCCATGGTCTGCAGTTCATTTATGAACAGTTCATTTTTAAGATCTTCAGATCACCATGAGATATTGTTTCTGTTCCAGGTGATTTATGGTATGGTGTGTACCTAACAAATGCAGCATGATATATGAACACTGAATCTTATATATGTCTGGAAATAAGCTCTTGGTAAATAGGAGAATTCTCAAACTTAAGAGAAGATTGCAACTGGCTTTTTTGGTCTGCCAAAGTCCAAACTACAAGAGAGTGAATCATTCTGCTTAAAACACTCAACACTGTTATTTCTACATACAGGAAAACACAGGTTGCTTACTCTCTACACTTTTTGGAACAATCAACATTTTGAGGAAGCAAGTACTGCTCTATCTTCCTCTATGTGACCAGGGCCAGCGATCTGCCAATGTCTTCTCAAAGATATCCAAATCTCTGCATTGCAGATCGTGTAGTGACCTATTTGGAGAAGGCACAGGGCTAATCAACTCAGCCAGTATTGTGTCAACAAAACAGGAAAAAAGGAATGTGTTTTTAATAAGGAATAATACAACACAAACACTGAAATCCATTTTGGAACTGACCCACAGCCCACATATGCCAGTGGGATACTTTATTTTAACTTCAGTTAGTTTTGGTTGAGATTCTTGGAGGAAAGCTAGAAACAGCCAGATCAATGGGAGAAAGGAAGAATGACCCACTGATCAGAACACAAGGTTGTGAGTCAGGACATCTATCTGAATCACCTGCTTTGCCCCAGACTTTCTTACATCAATATGTAAACATCCTAGTAGAGCATAGATACAAATGATCTACTTGAGAGTGTGGCAGCTCTGAAACATGTTAATAACACCAGGCTGGTACTTGACTCAGTCTGATGCAGAGCTGACACAATTCTGCTTTCAGAATGGAGATTTTCTCTTCACATAAGCAATGTGATTCTTCACATGGACGTACCACTTTGTCTGGGATCCCAAACACACCTAGACCAGTGGTTCAATGTGAGCATGTCCAAAAATCATCCCAGAAGCCACCACCCAGGGCTGTGGTCAGGTAAATCAGTTATGGGAGAATTCAGGAGTATGTTCATCAAGGCCAGTTGAGAAGGTATCTAGTGAAAACCACCAAAATATAACTTTTAGTCACGGAGAAAGACTCCCAATATCATGGGGAGGGCAAATTTGCAGCTGCTTTGGTGACATTACAGCCAAGTTTCAGTCAGATATTATTGCATGTAAATTCAACAGGGTTCAAAGAAAGATTTAGTTCCCTTCTTATCAGATTTTACGTTCAGACTCAGAGGAGGAAGGGAAGGTTTCTACAGAGAAATGAAAAAAAAAAATCAAAAATTAACACGCTTATCAAAATTCTTTAGATTAATGTATTTGATATTGTTTTCTATTCTTTGTTTTTAAATACAAATCATTGGTTTTCTATGCTTTTCTCTCCTCAGTTTTCCAGCAACTTCCTTTCTACCTGTATGTATATAGTAACATCAAAGAAACAATCCTGCCAGTTTTACATCTTTGAACTGAATGCACAGACCTTTAAAGTCAATTTCTGGGCTGTTTTATATACAAAAATAGGGATTTGGATCAGGGTATATTTAGAAGAGTGGACAGGATATGAGGTTCTAAACAGAGGCCAAAAAGGCTATCAGAGGTTAACCACAAAGAGAGTCAAGGCTATCAAATGAAGACATGTCCTTCCTGGGATGACCCTAGAGCAGTGTGAAAAGAATTAAATGCATTTAAAAAAAGAGATCTCTCTAACAGAATCTGACCATCTTTATGCTGCTTTGGAGTTTACCATATATAACAAAATGGTTGCTTTGTAGACAGTCTGTAATGCTGTTCCTTTGTCATTTAAAAATCATTAAAAATCAAACTGGCACAAATAAAAAGAAAACAAAAAGGAATCTACTGTCTACTCACTGATAAGAGAATGGACTATATGTGTGCGTATTGAACAAAGATTTCATAAGTTTACAAATTACTGAAGTAAAAAGTAAAAGTAAAATTGCACTTTACTACTAATATTTTGCTTATTAGTATTAGTGTAATATTAGATATATACTAAGGATTGAAGTATGTGAAGTCTAGAAAAAGATATCTGATTTGGGACAGATAAAAGGGTATAGTAATGTATATGATTGATCTGTACTAAAAATGTTAAATGTTGTACTTTCTCATGCCCTGTTGTTTAAAATGGTTTTCTGTGGTAAATACATGACATGTTTTACCGGGTCACCAATTCTTGCTTTGTAACTGCAAGGCTTGCAACCAGTCAAGAAGCAGTCACAGCCCAGTGCTGTCTGACAACCCTTCTCCCCCACACACTGCTTCAAGTGACAAGGGCATGCCCCATATTGTGGGGCTATCAAAGCTAAGATAAGCACGGACACTTTGGCATTGCCTAGCACCACAACTTCTCTTCACCTTTCCATAGGCAGTAGACAAGGTCAGGGAGCTGAAGAGATCTGAAACGCTGGGACTTTGCAAGTCCTCAGTACTGCACTGGGGGAAGAGGACATAGGGAATAACAGGAGAGCCAAACTGGGCAGATTTATTTTGAATACTATCACCTCTCTCCTGCTGCATTAGTACTACAACCTCTATATGAAGCTACATTCCTTCAGTACTGCTCAGTGCCATTTTAGACTCCAGGTACTGGAGATGTCAATAAGGAAAGGGTAGTATCTTGCACCCACTGGAGCAGCAGATTGAGGACAAGAAAAAGGCAACAGACATGTACATGATGGTTACGGAGTCCTGTTCTACCAGTCAGACACAAAGTTCTCCTATCTTAACATTGTGTCCTAATGTATTCTTCTATCTTCTCCTAAAATTTTATATTATAATAACAAGTTAATGTGTTCAGCTTGCAGTATTCTGAGATTTTTGTAGTATTTCCCTGGGCCTCTTCAGACAACGTAGTTCTTCTCCAGACTCTTTACTTCGACACTTGGATATGGTGACTTTGAGATCTTAGAGCAAACTTTTACACTGGTTTATCCTGTCAGTTGTACAGGGCTGGGAAGGAAGGAAATTGACTTTTTCGACCTTTTTTATGCATAATAATTCCATTTTTTTCACTCAGTCTCTCATTCCAGGATCTCCCCTTTCAGCATTGAGCTCTGCTACCCCACAGCCCATGGTAGAGGCCTGGGAATTAACCTGCGGTGGAGGGCTGGGATTTATCCTCTCCACAGTCCTTAATTTCCTATAACATAATAGCCCCCATGGACACAGTTTGAATTCTTACAATTATTTGTTCCCTCCCACCTTGATCTCATGATGTTTCTGAAAAACCACAAGACTCAGAAAAAAATTCTGAAATGCTTAAGAGTGGCAAGTGTTAAAGTCAAGTTAAAAGACTGATCTAAGTACAAGGACTCTTTGCAAAATAACAAGTTGCTCTACCTAGGTTGAGCCTGTGTTTTAGCAACCCACACTAATTTTATTTAACTCCCATGAAATGTTAAAGCCTTTATACATCCTTCTTCCCCTCACTTGGTGAGAGAGTTTCTGAAGCTTTTGCAAAGCATGGAAAGTAAAGGTGATTGTAAAACACATGGCACCGGAGCAGTACACCCCAAACACTGTCACAAGTGTGTCATTCTAAATGTTGGATTATATGTATATCCAGTGGAAAAGAGCAACATTACCAGAGTTCCAGTTGTGGACACATCATTTTTTTTTTTTTTTTTGCAGCCCAAGAAATAAGTCTCCTTTTGCTGGACAATGACAGGCAGCAGAATATGTCAGTGTACTACATCATGAAAAGAAAAGTCTAAATGTCAGGTCAACAGAGGGAAGAGAGGCTGCAGTGTGAGGTGTAAGCTGGGAAGAAGTGGGGCTTCCTAACTGCCTCAGCACCCTCAGGAACCAACAACATCTGACCAACTTCAAGTGCTGCTTAAGGAGTGTAACAGAGGCAGAGGAGTGTTAGGCAGAGGTGGCCTGAACAAGTCCCCTGTAAAAGTGTGGGACAAATCTTCTACTTATGGTACTGATCCGGAACATAGCTGTATGTCCCTTGGGAAGTGAAAAGAGATTTAAATTGTTTCCACTGAAGCAAAGATCATGCTAAAGGGATGGATCTGAAGTAATTTTCTGACAAAATAGCCTACAATACTGGGCCTCAATCCTTCTTTGTCTGCCTCTCCTTCCCATAACATATACAACTGCATATGAAAGAACTGTTCAGAAGGGCTATTGTAATGAGCGGGGAAGTGCAGAAGAAAGTTTGAGGGTTTCAGAATACTATGAAAACCTCACTAGCAAAGGATGGACAGCTGGCTTAAGTGACATTAATGGATTATAAGCAGGTTTAAAGGAAACTGCTGTTGAATCAGTGCCACCCTTGAGGTATGTCCTCATTGCTTTCCTAGTTTGATACTGGGTAGGATTGACAAAAGTGGAAAGAACTGAGATGGTATGCACTGAACTCAAGGATGGATGAAAGAACTAGAGAGTTTTGAAAGGAGAGTGGTGGGAGCAAACTGATTCTTTCCTCCCACCTTGCTATATCATGTCAGAGATCCAAGTGGCTTTGTCAGCCACCTGAGTAAAATTAAAAATATGTCAATTTGTAATAACTTTCCTAATTAATTTGAAAATCTAGATTTTAGGTTAGAATAAGACACTGGACCTAAAGAAATTAATTGTTGAATTTGCTATATTTATATTGTAAATCTTAGCTTGCATTTCCAAAGTTTCAGAGGGATTTGATGCTTTGAGATTTAACTCAGTTCTCCCTCATTGCATTCTTTCATTGTTGTTCTATTTCATCATTCTTTGTCAATACTGTATTCTAAAATTCAGCAGTAGTTTATGATAATCCATCAACCTTTAATGAATTTAGTTCTTAAGAATGTGCAAAGCCTATATTTCTCAATTCTGCAATAGTTATAACCAAAGCATAGATTCTGTGGGCCAAAACTGATGTAGAAGTTTCTCAGTGATGCCACAAAGGTTATTACCTGCTTCTTCAATGAAGCTGTATTGACAAATGGGGAGTTCACCTGTCAGTGACCAGGGATACTATTTTTCTTTGCCTTTTGTAACTTGCTTGAACTCAGAGCAAGAGGTCATTCATCACTCTCTTTGACCATTTGGCAAGCAAATAAGAAGCGTGATTTCGGAAATAAATCTTTAGCAACTGTCACATAGTTCCCTTCGCCTGTTGATGTTAGTTGAGGAGTGTGCATAGACACTTTATCATGTTAAGCTAACATGGCCATAAAGCTGGCACTATATAACAAATTATTAGAGCAAAAGAATATTCACACAATTCGAAGGGTGTTTTTGTTTGATTTGAAGGGGTTTTTGTGTGTGTGTGTGTGTTCTGTTTTCCATAGCTTAGTAGTTTTCAACTACGGTTATGCAAATGTAGTAGTTTTGTATGGGAGAGAGGGAGGAAGTACTCCTGCATTTGGTTTTATTGTGATTTCATATTTGTCTTAATGAAGTTAATTTCTAACTGAGGATGAAACTTACCAAGAAAATTCCTTCTTTCTCTCTTCTATGAATGTCATGTGTTTGCATTTCAGTAAACCTTAGAATGAATCCCTAACCAATTGAGACCTCTTGATCATAGCGTGTCTGTACACATTTGGAAAATTATGGTCCCTGATTAGAGTTTAATGGTAAAATTAAGTGCTGTAAGTGATCACCACTTAATTGACTTCCATGTAGACTTCGTCATACAACTTTTCTCTTGGTATATATACTAGAAGAGAATTTGTCCCAGTGGATGTATACAACAATATAGCTTCTTAGATATTTAAATATGTACTGGGGGATGATGTAATCTGAGATACACCATAAATTAAATAAATTATGCTTAAAATATAATATACTATATGGAAGAGAAGCAATTATTTGAAAATAGATACCAATGGATTTATTTGGAAAACAGGCACATGGCAGTGGACAAAATCTCAGGCATTACAAAAGCAATCCTCTGTTAGTGCAGAAGGACTATATAAGCCCTATATCTTATTGAAACTTTTATTAAGCCCCACCTTTAAATAAGGGATTGTTTTTTTTCATTCCATTACTGTTACTGAACAAAACCTGACCTCTTAGGGGTTAGAAACTTATTTGCTGGGCTGGTCCAAGAGTAAGCCTCTATAAAAGACTAGAGAATAATCAGACAGTTTTGTCAGCTCCTAGAGTATATCATCAAAAGATTCTGGGTTTTATATACCATATGTAATAATAAGAAATCACAATGATGGAATTTGTTTAATGTTTTAATGACCTTTGTTAAAAATCCCCAAATCTAGCAGGCTCACACTTTAGAATTAATTTTAAACACAGACTCCGTGTAATTTTTGAACCACTTTATTTCATCTGTAATTTAAGATGTCTTGTTTTGATTTAAGAAAAATTAAAAAAAAACCCAACTTTGAAGACCTTTTTTCCTTGGAAATCATATTTTCCATGGACTGAACTGTACCATATTAAATCAATCTACACATCCAGACTTGTGAATTCAATTAAAATGTTCAAGATTTTTTTTTTAAAGATAGAATAATAGAAACTTAAAAACAAAGGAAAAACAAACATGTTGCTAGAAAAAGATAAATGTTTTCTGACTAATACTTGGAGAGATGATCACACATGAGAGGAGATTACTTGCAGGACAAAGACAGGAATAGATTTATGAATGTAAAAGGATGTAGTTTATTGTTTTATGGTGTCCAGTTGTGTGTACTCTCAAGTGACTTCTCAATTGATAAAGGGCCTGCAATTTTTCCAACTTAAACAAACTTTCAGTTGTGTGCATAATCATTTTACCTTGTCTTTGTATTGATTTTAATAACCTTGAAAATATGACCGAAAATTAGTATGCAATTCAAAAATGTTTTCCTTGGTTTTGGTTTGTCTTTTTTTTCTTTTACATAAATCTTTCCAAATTGCATGATCTTTCACACACAAAATCTTTGAAAAGCTGAAGGCTGTCTAGGTATTTGTTGAACAAGTATCTTGGGTTTAATTTATGTTTAATTTCCATAACTTTTATATCATAACTGGCCATGCATTTTTGGAAGCAGTCTGGGTGTTGATTTTTTAAAGCAGTCCTGATCCCTCCATGTGTCTAAAGCTAGACAGTTGGCTGCCTTTGAAAAATCAATCCATCAGTGGGTTTTCTTGCCTAAAGGTTTTTGAAGAAGTATGCCTTGGTCCTTGCACATTGTTCCGGACTCCACTGTCATTTGTGTGTGGTTCTCACTGATGTTAGTGTAGCTGCACGCTGAAGATGACAGACCTTCAACTTACATAAACACCTATTATGGCATCTTTTTAGATTTATCATATCTGCTTTCAGAATCTTAATCTTTCCAAATTGGAGACACATTTTATTCCTTTCCTGAAACAAAGATGCAAGACTTCAGTAAAACTTCCATAAACTACTACAGTGGAACAAAGCAGAAACTGACAGTATGCAACAAAATTATACATGCAATTTGCTACTGAAAGTAAACTATTATCAGAATATTTATTTATCAAAAGAACCTCTTTGTTGAACTTTTCTTGGTCACCAAAAGATACTATGCTTCTCGGGGAAAAAGATGTGAAGACCCATCAAAACAGAACGTGACAGAGAGGATCAGTGTTTTCAGAAGCTAAACACCCAAATCATTAATTTTTAGTGGGAAATTATTCTTAATGTCTTACCACGCAAACGGAGACAACTTTGTGACAAAGAGGAAGTCACTCATGGTGATTTTTGTTTATTTGCTTGATTTGTCTATTTTTACCAAACAAGTGCTACTTCATCTTATTTTATTTTTGTACTAAACACTTTCTGTTTCTCCTGACTGTCACTAGAAAATGTCTTGGCCAATGCCTTAGAAAATGCTAATTAAAATGAACAACAAACTTAAAAGCAAAATTCAGCAAGAAAAAAAACCTCAGTTCCTAAAGAATCTAAAGAAGTATTCTATCAATCAGCATGTTTATAAGTAGAAAACAAAAATAAAGAGCTCACTATCCCATCAGCATAGTATTACATCAACAGTCCTTTTAAAGATTCATTAGTTTTTCATCACCAAAGGTTGACTTGTTTCTGTGTTCAAGTTGCTTGAATGTCAATGGTAAGATGAAATGAATGTACCAAGAGGTGAATAGTTCTTTTATACTCATCCAGAGACTAGAATCAATGAGTTTTAAATCCAGGAGGAACGCAGATCTACTTTACAAAACCTTGTTTAACAGAATTTTTGTTCTAATTAACCCCAGCCCCCCCAGGCTGAATAAGATAAATGTGCAAGAAGAAATGGTGCTTTTGCCAGGTGTCTGTAGTTCTTCATTTCTTTAAGTTTCTAAGCACAATTCTGACCCCAGTCAAATTGTTTTTATGCTGAAACCAATTAAAAGTGTTCACGGGAAGCACTCCCACCCTACACGTGGAAAAAACCAAACAACCACCTCTAAAAACTTGGATGTTTTCCTGATCTGTGATTCCACAGGAATTAACAAATATAGGCCAGATGATATGCCACACTGGCATCAGAATAGGAAGCTTTTGGAGATGTATTTGTTCCACTGAATATCAGGGAAAGAATTTTGTTATATGGAAGAAAGCAAAATCTCTATCATTCCTACATTAGACACAGCAAATTTCTCTTTAACAAGAGAAGCTAAAGCAGAAGAGTAATTATAACCTCTTTCAGCCTGTCTTTGTTGCAGAATAGCACAATGCTGCTAGCTATCACCATTTCTTAGGAGACAGCACCTTCCAGGAGGACCTTCAAAGAATTTTAAGCTCCTTTTGGGCATGCCAATGGGGCTGGAGGAGAGGAATAGGAAATGGCAAAAATTATGGGTTACATTCAGCTTCCACCATCCATGACATCCTTTTTATGTGGTGCAGGGAAGAATTGAGCAGCAACATTCTCCAAGACCTTGGCATGTGTCAGTCTGCTCGTCTGAGGTTCTTAGAAATATTTTTTCGAGATCTACTGCGATAGATGACTTGGGGTGTATATGAGATACAACTGTTTATACCTCTGCTACAGTGTATGGTGCAAACTAAACATGCTTTGTGCACATGCTGAAGAAGTACAGACTTCTACCTACAGGCTGGAATATCTTCCATAGCATGAAATCCTTGCTACTGTTTCTTGTTGGCTACAGGATTTCTGACTTACAGGGTTTGTTTGCTTTAGCTGAGCAATGCAGTTTTTTTTTCTGGATTAAACAACTGAAAAATCATAAAATTATCCAGGTGCAAGTAACACTTGATTTTTCCTAACTTTTCTGTAACCTATTCATTATACCTTGTGAGTGACTTCCCCTAAAATATGCAAGGAGAATTATTTCCATAGTGAAGTTAATAAGAAATAATGTTTTAAAATAAGCTGTGAGATAGCTGTGACAAGAAAACCATTCTAGCAAAGCAGCTAGACAGCCTTGCTAGCAGGTACGAACATAAAAGCTGCTTGACATGCTTCATGTACAACAGTGTTCATTACAACCAACAACCAGCAACTTAGACAAATTGAAATGTAATTGTTTGCTCTTCTAATGATTCACAACCCTTTGGAGTTTCCAAGAGTTGTAAGTATTTCAAAGAAAGGGGGGCTGTACAGCATACCATGAAAGTCATCAAATGTAAATTATGTAGAATGCAAATTATACAGGCTGTTTAATGTGCCTGACAGCCTGAAAAAAAAAAAAGAATGAAAAAACAAAAAATCCTTGCACATATAGAAGGGCTGAATCAGATTCCCCCACAATGTGACAGTCTGAAAAGTCTGTTTCAGTTGGTTTTGTTAATATTTTTCGCACTTCGCAAATCCTGTGCTTAAATGTCTTGCTACATTGGATTCTAAAGCTGGTAAATCCATGTTACATATGTTCTTGCATTGGAATTGTTTCATCAATTCTTATAAATGGAATTAGGAAGAGGCTTTTGATAAGATGTGCTTTACTTACAAGTGAACCTACTTTTTCAGTTTTATAAACATATGCAACATTTGCGGTAAGTATGCAGATGAATATTTGTATAAACAAATTAGTTTAATGCAGTGAAATTTTGCCATTTTTTTTAACATAAGCATGCATTTTGAAGTATAAAAGCAAACAAATTCCCAATTTCATTTTTGTTTCCTTCATCCTTTTCAGATGATGAAACAGATGCATAAATCAACCGCTTATGCATGAAGAAATATGATTTTGTATTTTGTGAACAAGAAAAGAATAGTTGAAAAGACTAGGGAAAACCACATTGGATATGGAAATAAAGTATGGGAAAGGAAAAAGAAATTATTTGAAGAAATTGTGTTATGACATACTTCAAAATGACCAAAGTATTCAAGTCTTGCCAACTTAAATATTGCACACCATATACAATTCAGTTGGGAAAAATCAATTAATTTCCTAATGTTTATGCTTCATAACAGTTGCAGAATTTCAGCAATGTTCCCGTAGTTCTAATCTCTCAATCAGTTCAAGCAACACTTCAATGAACTTTTAACTGCACAGACAAAAGTTGGATCAGTGAGGCTTTTTGAAGAATTCTCCTACCTCAGCATTATTGTTATTCAGAGTAATCAAGGCTATCCTCTTTGCAGGAAATTTCTTTGACAGCATGGACTAGTCTGAACTTTCTCAGAGTACTTTGTGTCTGTATATTTAAGCTTCTGCTATGCTTTTGTTTGGAAAGGTATTTGTGATGATGGGTAAATCTGTCCTTTTCCTGATTCATTCATGAGCAGGAAAATGTATGTGTTTTAAGACTAGATTATTTCAGATGCATAACAAAGTTTATCGTGAACTACTTATGAAAGTGACGGCTACTCAATGGGTAACTATTTGTTGGGACACCTCTGAAAATACAGTTACTTCTTAAATCTCTAATAGCTGGTTATATAAACTCTGTGAGAAAATGCATTGGTTACATTCATCTGAGATTATATATTAAATGAATTAGTAGCTTTAAGGTACATGGAAACTTTATGAACATTACAAAGAATAACATAGTTGAATGAGATGCTGTTTTTGGGGGAACTTGAAAGAACCTGAAAGGAACTGGTATCCCAAGAGTTAATAATAACTTCAAGTGGTTGAATTTGGATGAAAATAAAATAATTTTGTTTACTTGGTAAATAAAGCATGGTTTTCTATTTAAAATAAAATGTTAGTAAAGTGAAACGAGTACACTGAAACACTTGGGGTAGATATATATATATATATATATAAGGATGCATATATGTGTACACATGCACATGTATATTTTGTTCTGATCATGGTTAGGTGCAACTACGATGATTTCCTCACAAGCTCTGGAGTCACCCATCTTCTTTTTTCTATAAAATAAGGATGTTGACTATTATATTCTGAAGAGTTTTGGCAAATGCCTCAAAAAAACAGAATATACGTATTAGACAGTCATCTCATTAAAAGATAACTTTTCAGATTGGTAGCATCAGTGGAGTTAGTGCACTAGTGAAGATGTGGAGATTCAAATATCACAGAATCACAGAATCACAGAATCTTAGTGGTTGGAAGGGACCTTTGAGATCATCGAGTCCAACCACATGAAAAAACAAAAAAACAAAACAAAACAAAAAAACCCCAAAAAACACAACAAAAAAAAAAGCCCCACACAAAACCAAACAAACAAAACCAAAAAAGCCACCCACCAACTAAACCCCACGCCCACAACCCCACGCACAACACCCCACCACAAACCAATAATCTTGGCCACTAGAGCATGCCCTGAAGAGCCACGTCTACACGTTTCTTAAATACCTCCAGGGATGTCGACTCCACCACCTCCCTGGGCAGGCTGTTCCAGTGCCTGACCACTCTTTCAGTAAAGTAATTCTTCCTAATATCTAATCTAAACCTCCCCTGCCGCAGCTTCATACCATTTCCTCTGGTCCTGTCGTTATTCCCTTGGGAGAAGAGGCCAATCCCTGCCTCTCTACAGTTTCCTTTCAGGTAGTTGTAGAGGGCAATAAGGTCTCCCCTCAGCCTCCTCTTCTCCAAACTAAACATGCCCAGTTCCCTCAGCCTCTCCTCCTAGGACTTGTTCTCCAGACCCCTCACCAGCTTGGTGGCTCTCCTCTGGACACGCTCCAGCACTTCAATCTCCTTCCTGTAGTGAGGGGCCCAGAACTGAACACAGTACTCGAGGTGAGGCCTCACCAGTGCCGAGTACAGAGGCACGATGACTTCCCTACTCCTGCTGGCCACACTGTTCCTGATACAAGCCAGGATGCTGTTGGCCTTCTTGGCCACCTGGGCACACTGCTGGCTCATGTTTAGCCGGCTGTCCACTAACACTCCCAGGTCCTTTTCTGCCAGGCAGCTTTCCAGCCACTCTGCCCCAAGCCTGTAGCGCTGCCCGGGGTTGTTGTGACCAAAATGCAGGACCCGGCACTTGGCCTTATTAAACCTCATCCCATTGGCCTTGGCCCATTGATCCAACCTGTCCAGATCCCTCTGTAAAGCCTTCCGACCCTCAAGCAGATCAACGCTCCCACCTAGTTTGGTGTCATCTGCAAACTTACTGAGGGTGCATTCAATCCCCCTGTCCAGATCATCGATAAAGATATTGAACAAGACCGGCCCCAGAACTGAGCCCTGAGGGACACCACTGGTGACTGGCCACCAACCAGATTTTGCTCCATTAATCACAACTCGCTGGGCATGGCCATCCAGCCAGTTTTTAATCCAGCGGAGGGTACACTTGTCTACACCGTGATTTTCCAGTTTCTCCAGGAGAATACTGTGGGGGACGGTGTTGAAGGCCTTACCAAAGTCCAGGTAGACAACATCCACAGCCTTCCCCTCATCGAGAAAGCAGGTCACATGGTCATAGTAAGAGATCAAGTTGGTCAGGCAGGACCTCCCTTTCATAAACCCATGCTGGCTGGCCCTGATCCCTCGGCTGCCCTGCACTTGCCTTGAGAGCTCACTCAGGATGATCTAAATATGTCTATCCCGGGGCTTTCTTCCTCTAAATTGTATTTTTTTTTTCTCCTTAAAGAAACTGTGTGACTAGTTTCCATGTACATTTCTATTCCTTTGGGCTTAGTTCTTGAAATTAATCAGGGTTTACTTCTTGGCATGAAGGGAAAAATAATTTAGTTTTATACTTTAATCTCTTAAGATCTTAATAGCTCATTAGGCAGCATTCAGCGTTTCTCATAACAAGTTCAGCTGGGCACAAAGTGAAGGTATCTGGCAGCAGGTTGAAAACAAAAAAATACTATTACTTTTTTTCATGTAATGAAAGTATAAGTTGTAAAAATCACTGTCACAGAGTGCTGTGAAAATAAAGTCTAAACAATTCAAAAAGGCAATAGCCATAGTTTCTTGGAAGCAAAATTTTTTGAGGGTTGCCAGCTGGAAGGATAAGATGCACCTGCAGCCCAGAAGCCAGGGGAGGTGCCAAAGGGCAGACAGATTTTATGCTCACACTCTTTACTTCTGCTGACCACAGTCATGGGCTGGACATGTACAGGCTCAACTCTGCTCTGATTTTTGAAGTTAAAGGTGAAAGTACAATAGCTCTGCTCAGCCCTCATGTAGGATGAATGCATTAACATCTAAGATGAATGACAGAAAATAATTGGGAAAATCATGGGATTAGTTAATTAAACTAGTGCAACAACTATGACTTGAAGTCAATGGGATGTGAGGTAGTTCCAACTGCCACCACCATTGTATATTAATATAGACAAATGACACATCATAACCTCTATTTAAATACCTGAGTTTACTATAGTATCTACGGTTTTGTACAATAGTTTAATCGACATTTAACCAAATCTAGTGACAAGTCTGTGTTTTCTTACAGGTACTGTGAAACAATGTAATATTACTTCCTGTAGCTATGGAGACCTTTGCTCTCGTTAGTGCTGCTATTCCATTTGACTGTAACCCTGAATAATCTTTAAAGAATGTTTTTAGTCATGGGCCCTTCACCTTCTGGTGATTTCATCCAGATACAATTTCCACAGGCTTTACTGGGTTAGACAGAATAAAAGAAGGGACCATCTGAATAAAATAAAATGTCACCATTAAATTGGTTTTTGTAGCTTAAGGTATAATGTAATGATATTTTCCCAACAGCTGCTTTCAGTTGAATTTGAAGTTTTGAAAACCCTTTGCATCTGATTCAAGTAATAAAATGCAGGTTGTGTTACTTCCTCCTTCTGTGTCGTATACAATAAGCAAAACATTGGTACTTTACATGCAACTGGTGGTCATTAGGAATTTTTACTGTATGTTAACATTATTTGCTGACCTCAACATTTGATGAATGACTCACCCAATGAAAAGTTTGCTTAAAAATCAAGAGGTAGGTGGATGTTATTTAGGAATTAAACAATTCAGTATTTTTTTCCTAATTTCTGTTGGTCACAAAATTTTATTATCTGTAACTTATTGTTTGCATTTTCATTTCTTTCAGTTATTACAACTAGATTGGAATAAAATGAGTGCAATTCTACAAAGCTTCATGTATTGCTGTTTATCCCGAGAGATTTTAAGCAAAAACTAGACAAAGGGATCACTTCATCAAGCACTGAATACAGCCATCCCTGAGGTGAAATGTAGCAACTGCTTGTCAGTGTGTCCAACCAATACGCAAGAATATAAAACAGGGAAAGGAGAATAAACATAGTCTTAAGAATTTAGTGATGCAAAATCAACACCTGAGGCTGAAATAATATGCCACAATCTGTGGTGATGATCTTTTGCGAAGCTCACTTCTTAGGGTACCTAAAAGAAAGCACTTTGTTCTTCATCCTAAATTCACTACTATTACTGCAACCATGGTAAATATTGTACAGTGTACTTTCCACCACCCTGAGTAATGCTTTCTTTCAGTATGACTTACATCCTTGATCAAAACCAAAGACTTTAACCATCTTATTCAGCACCTGCTAAGAAAATTTGATCACAGGGCATTTTATGGTATGCTAACATGAAGACTTTAAGTAGTAGGGGTTGGAAAGATGAAGATGGTTTCAGAGGTATTGGAGAAGCAGCAGAAAAACTGGGGAATGAGGTAAGAAAGCAACAACCATGTTCTCATACAAACTGTGGGCCACAACAACAGGAAAGTATTGTCCAGTAATATCAAATTAAAAGAGAAACAGAAAGAGACTAAGAACGTGCATGAAGCAGAATACAGGAAGAGAAGGGTGCGAACAGATGAAAAATATGAGTCAGAACATCAGCAGAAGAAAGGAATACAGAGTCTAGAAAAGTGGGAGAGAGATTAAGAATGTGCATGAGTGAGTTCAGGAAGACTGTGGAGTGTGTGAAATGCAATGAGAAAATGAAATGCAATGAGAAAAAAAAAAGTATTCCCAGTTGTGTTTTCCTAGGTCATTTTGACCCACACTGTTGAAATGACAAACACAAAGCAGCCCTGTTTTCATGGAGAACAACTTATCTGCTTGAGGTGACTTTTGTCTTGTTTTTTCTGTTACCTGGTTTTCCCTAGACAACGTGACAGGTTAATACCAGTTCAGGTCCTTCTAAATGAGCTGATGCATTTGCAACACTGTCAGTTCTTCACTCCAGAGGGAATGCCACTGCATGAGGCAATCTCATTACAGAAATTAGCATTAACTATGACTCAGCTATCTTCATCTCAGAAACAGCAGAAAGAGACGCAAGCCTTAAAAAGATGCACTGACATCCCTAAAGGAGCACTTTAGGGAACTTCTTCATGACCATGGTTTTAATTAGGCATTAGTAACTGCTGAATGACTTATTATGCTACAAAAATGCAAGAGACTTTCAGTGAGGTAATTGAGAATTATGAAAAGTCAAACATATATCAATGCTTTTCAGAAATTTCAGGCTTAGAATTCAAATATTTCATATAAAACACTCCTCTGCCCCATGTCTCACCCTAGCTTTGGTTTATACATGCTCATAAGCTTTGGTCTCAGTTGAAGTTTTAGATTGTTTTGTATTCAATGACAGGAAGTGAAATAGAGCCAAATCATGTCTGGTTTGCATTGAAATCATTAAAAAAAAATAGTTTTTTCTGTCTCAATGACAATGAAAACTATAAATCCCTCAGAATCCTGGGAGGTTTTACCAGACTTTCAGAAAAAAAAAACAAATCACATCCCTTAGTGTTCTAAACTGCATATGTTAACAGGTGCTTATTAATGATATCTGACTTGAAAAAATGTTATTTTTGATTTTACCATAAAAATTCTGGTATGAAGGAAATTTATCTTACCAAACTCCCTGTATAAACAAACATTTTTGAAATGAAAGAATTAGCATAAGAATTTGATACAGCCATTTTAATTGAATTTTCAGGGACACCAGAAATCATGCCCAAAGACCAACCTTTTAAAGACTTCTTTCTTAAAAGAACCCCTTTAATCATGGAATGTGTTGGGCATCAAACGTGAAGGTACCTTTAGATGTCATCTAATCTAACCTCCCTGCAGTAAGCAGGGACATCTTTTACTAGATCAGATTGCTCAGAGCCTCATCAAACCTGACCTTGAATGTCTCAAGGGATGGGGCCTCCACCACTTCTCTGGGTAACATGTTCCAGTGTCCCACCACTTGCATTGTAAAGAACTTCTTCCTAATGTCTAATCAAAACCTACTCTGCTCTAGTTTAAAACCATTTCCCCTTGTCCTATTGCTACATGCCCTTGCAAACAGTCCCTTCCCAGCTTTCTTGGAGGCCCCCTTCAGTTACTGGAAGGTCATTATAAGGTCTCCTTGGAGCATACTCTTCTTCAGGCTGAACAACCCCTACTCTCTCAGCTTGTCCATGGGAGAAGTGCTCCAGCCCTTTGATCATCCTAAGCTACTAGTAACTGTTAGGTGATTGTGCTGGTTTTGGCTGGAACAGTTTCCTTCATAGTAGCTCTTATGGTGCTATGATTTAGACTGGTAACAAAAATGATGTTGACAGCAAACTGAGGTTCCAGCTGTTTCTGGATGGTACCTATACAGCATCAATGCCTTCTCTGTTTCTCACACTGCACTGCCAGTGAGTAGTCTGGAGATACCTGAGAACAGGGACAGCTGACCCCAACTGACCAAAGGGATATTCCTCCATACCATATGATGTTGTGCTCAGTAATAAAAAACAGGGGAGGTGTAGAATTTTCTAGGGACTGGCTGAGCATCCATTGGCTGATGAGAACAGATTGCCTTTGCATCACTTGTTTTTCTTTATTTTTTCTTTTTTTCCTTATTTTTTTTTTTCTCTTTACCTGTTAAACTGTCTTTATCTCAACCTCTCAGTATTCTCACGTTTGCTTGTTTGTCTGCTGAGGGAAGTGAGTGAGCAGCTGTGTGGATCTTAGCAGCCTACTGGGGCTAACCTGCAATGGGGATATAAATATTTCAACTGATCAATAGGAGTATTCTGGTATTTAAGAATTACTGATGTTGATTATGCTCATCATGCACAGAAAAAAATTAAATCACCTTCCTTCTAATGATTGGATTTTTTTATAATCTTCATATTAGTACGAGTAGTCATCATTATACATTGTAATTGCTAAATAGACCTTACCCTACATTTAGCTGATTGTTTCCTGTTAAACATTTCCAATACTGCCAGGTCCTGCTGTGATGTTCCAGTGTCACAAAAGAGGGTAAACCACATCATTTTTTTTAACCTTTATAAAGATTTTGTACTTTTTCACCATAAAACATTCAGCAGAAACAAAGTGAGCTCTCTCCTCATTAACAAGTAGAGATGGAAACTTTTGAAATCAGCACTTCTGCTCACCAAGTTGGTGCTCTGTTTGGTAAAGGTCTCTGTAAAAATGGTATTGTTTGAAAAACATTCTCAAAGGAGAATGATAAAGAGCAGGAGGATCCAAAATCTATCTTAAACACAGTAACACACTCAGAAGAAAATCGTAGAGTTGTTAGGATCTTTTTTCAATTATTTAATTTCACTATGTTTCAGGCCAAAAAGCTTAAATTCCCCCCAAAATCCCATTCAGAACCAAATCCCAAGTCAATCAACTCATGTGTACAGCCATCTTCTCTGGTTTTGATGGAAGATTTCTTTATCTATATCACTGTCCTTTTTTTGTCTTATTTTTTGTTATAGTAAATGAGAAAATTATTTTTTGAAATTATTTATTTTTTTCACTTTCCACAGCAGGACACTTTAAGAAAGAGAAAAAAAAAAAAAGAAAAAGAAAAAGAAAAATCCTCCAAAATAATGAAAAACAAGAAGAAAATTAATTACACCAAAATAATGTGTGTACGGACACTATCAAATACCTCTTCTTCTGGTTCAGAAGCACGGTTCATAGCCCATGGTGCATGTAGATTAAGCTGAGAGTTGCTTTCTGCCCTAACCAGCCTGAACCAAGAGGATATCAGGATGAACACCTTCACCAAAGTGGACTAAAATGCAGAGGTCTTCACCTGGTGGGAAGAAAATTATCTCTGATCCTTTTGCCTGAGCAGCAAAGATTTCAGCAGGTAAAACAACAGTCTAAATAGATGACTTGAGCACCTAAACAACTCTGGTGACTTTGTCTCTGCATTCATGCCCCACACAGCCACCCATCCTATCCGTTACTTGAGGGTTGCACTCTGGTGACTGTCATCAGTGGTGACACATTCATCTCAAAAGTACCTGTGAGAAGCTGATATTTTCCTCACATACACAAAACACCCCTCTGTCATAAAGTTCCTGCTGACCTTTGTGCAAAATCGTCTTAAAAATATTGGGGAAAGCCACTGCTAACCAATGAATGTTGATTAAGCAGTCAAGTGGTTATTAATGGTATTATTACAGCTGCTGGTATTATGGAAGGATTATGTTAGTGACTTTTCAGAAAACAGCATCTGCAGAAAATGCCTTCTTTGTGATCAACTAGGAAAAACTCTCAACAAGTGTTAAAAATGGCATACTACCATTCAGAGTACCTAACCTTGTTTCTTTAAAGCCAAAAAAACCGTAATTGCTCCATTGCAAAAACATGTAATGATTCAGAAATTAAATAGTTCAAAGAAGGGAAAGGATTGATGGTGGATGCCCACACTTTCTGTTTCTGTACGTATCATTTTTTTAATGTATACTTGTTGAAGGTTTTTCCGCGTGCCTTTCTAATCTTACAAATAGGCTGGCAATTTACATTGTCGCAACTGAACCTTAGCATATCCCTCCTCATCTCTGAACATATCATGCAAGAAGGTGTCTGGTGTCATTCCACCTAATACAGAGCTTATATTCAAAGATGCTGATCCAAAACCCACAAAAGGCTGCGGAAAAACTAGTTCTATTGTATTTCAGGGAGGTTTTGACCAAGTCTAGAAGTAAAAAAAAACTGAGAGGTTTGTTTACAACAGCAAAAAGCACAAGGAAGTTATGTGTTAACTTCCTACTTTTTGTTCTGTGCTCCTGCATGAAGGAATCTGACCAAGTACCTGCACCATTGCTTATCCATTACTATTAACACAACCCTGCATTTATCTTAATGAATCTGATCTTGTCATTCTTTCCTTCTACCTCTTCAGTTTATTCCCTTGCCCTAAGATACGCCTTCAACTGCCACAGTTAATTCAGTGACTATGAATCAGTGGAGAATATTACACCTTTTCTCATTGATTTAAAATTGCTTTAATGTGCCATTGCTTCTCAGCTGGTCTTTTACATGACTGACCACTATACCATCACACACATGGAATGAAGTGTTGTTACCTGACCCTCACTTGACACACTGACTTCCATTTAACAATTCACCATTAATGATTATTCTCCACATTTGGTTACTGACAATTATGCATTCAAATTTCTTTAGATTCCCTCTGAAACTATAATTTGTAAATTTAGTAAATGCCTCATTATTTCATGGTGCAAAAAATCTGTCAGAGGAATTGCCTTTTGAAAATATCATGCAGATGTACATTTTGTACCATGTAAATCAGTTAGGAAAGCACGTCGCTGATAAAGGATCCTTCCACAATGGGATTAATAGCAGAATTCTATTTCAAAAGTAGTATGTATAAATTAATATTTCTAAAGAACTGACATAATAGAGAAGTAATACCCACAGGAATATTATTATTTGTGTCATCAAAACAAGTTTGATTATTGTATATACAACCAGATCTGCAGCCAGCCTTGAAATGATGAGGAGAAAGGAAAACACTGATAAATGGCTCACAAAGTTGGCACTACACATGCTATGCAAGCCATGAGGGGTATGTGAGCAAGTGACACTGATTCCAGCGTATTGCAACAGCAAAGTGATTAACTCCACCATAATAATAATGTTCTTTTAATGCATCTTTCAGGGTGTAATTATAACTAGTATTACTAAAGTGCCAGCTGAGACCTATTATTCCCTGTACCACATGCTGTGCTACAGACACAATAAGAGAGCCACTTCATACTAGTACAAGATATGGATATATACCATCACCTACATGTCCGTGTTTCTCTTCATATGGAAAAAGCACATCCTAAATAAAGGTCTGTGGTGAACTATAACCAGTTCCAGGATCTGGAAACAGGGAGATCAAGGCTGCACTCCAGAGAACATTGGCACTGCTGCAGAATAAAAGAGGTTTCTTTCCCACTCTGTTTTTCGTGTTTTACAGAGACCAAGAAAGTTGTTAGTTTTCCTTTCTTCATCATGGCAATTGTATGGTAATGTTCACTTTTCTAAAACTTGTATAGATACAGTGTGAGAGTAAACCCTAAATGCTTTCATATGTTACAAAAAGAAGAAGAAAAAAACCACCAACCAACCAACCAAACAAAAAACTGTCCAAGGATCTGGTTAGTCAGCCAACAAATCCAGCTGAGGTGCCTGGTCCTCCACTGTGTAAAATGTTCTCAGTCCTACTAAAGGTAATAGCAACTCTTATTTGTGCCAGCTGGGAATCTAGCCCATGAGTCCATAACACAAACAGGGTAAAAAATCCCATCAAACTGAACGCAATACATATAATTTAGACTATCTCCAAAGGCTCCTAAGCTAATAAAATCTGAATTGAGAGCAAGGACATAATTAGCTCTATTTGTGTCATATTTAATTTTATCAATGATATGACTAATTGGCCCCTTTTCTATCTATTTACATTGTTTTCAGGCTTGGCTCATTTTTTGTTTGTACGCTTGCCAGGGGTTTGATGGCACTTCTGCTCCCTGGAGTTAACCTCCGCAGGAAAAAAATATCTCTAGATTTGCACCAAGGCAGCTGAGAACAGAAGGGTGGGTTCATCATTCGCTACTGACCTGCTTCTGCATTCTTTGTTGACATTAAAAAATGAAATATTAGACTGTCACACTATTTAAATTTTTACTTATTTTTAAGCATTCTGAAGGAAGCTTTATTTCTTTTTCTGTACCCATAATTTTTTAAAATGCATGACCACAATGAAATAGTAACAACTGTTAAGCGTACTGGTCTGAACAGCAGGAAATTTCTTTTCTATGTGAAGATCATATTGCTCTCTTGAATTCACCATGTTCTTCCCCCTCTGCTACTTTATAGTGTGTGTAAAATCCATACTGTATTTGAAAACTTGCCCTACTGCTGGTTTGCATTCCAAGATTCTGATAATAAGGAAGGAATTATTTACAAATTTATTCAGCATCTTTTTGTTACAAGTTAAAATAGGTTGCTAAATTGTTTGGTAGACGTTCATTTTGAATGTGAACTAAACAGGATCTTACCGTATTTGATTTCACCTAATATATATCATGCAGAAGAAACATAATACCCATTCATGAAACTAGTTTGAAAATTGATTGAAATATTATGTTGCATTATGTTGTATGGGCAAAATACAGTTAATTAAAGCAAAAGGTTAAGACCAAATGAAATATGAACTTATTGAGACCTAAAATTTTACATATACATGGCCTGATTCTAATTTACATGACCCGATATAAAATGTGAGTCACACGAAAACCAGTCAAGCCACACCTTTAAAACGAGTATAACTGATAGAATTACTGCTTTTACTGTCCTGAAAAGAAGAGAAAGGCTGCCTTCCAAACCAAAGAAAGAAATACGGGTTACTGAAATTAAATTACTTCTGTGGTTTTTTCCCTTAGTGTAGCTACTAGCATTGGATGTTGATTCCACTTTTGGTGCCCACACATCAGAGGATTTGAGAGAGTGAGCAAAGAGATGGAGAATATGGTTTATAATATAAGACTTTAAAATTTATATCCAGATTTATCACATGTATTACTAAGCACCTAATACAGGCAACCAAAGATGGGAAATGAGTGCTACAGAGTCCTTCTATAATTACTATTGGTCTTTCAGCAGAAAGAAAGTTATGTCCAGAGGGCCATATTATCAACCTAAAAATGAATCATCCAATGGATGTTCTTACATAACACTAGTGAGTATATAGACAACTCTATAAATACTGAGAAATCAGTCTGTAAAAATCCCCACATTTTTTAGGACCCTCCCCAAAAAGGACCATATAGTATGTGGACAATAACATTACAAAAATCAATGGTTGAAAATTGAGTTAGTAAATTCAAAATCATGTAAATTCAAAAGTGGTAATTACTTGTAGCCACCTGGATTTTTTTAACAACTGTTCCAATTCTGCTGTGACTATTGGCACTGAAATAAGAATGAACTCAGAGCAAATGAAATCCTATATCCCACAAGTTTTGTTAAATAGCTTTATAATTAACTGCTACCAAGTTCTTCCCTTTCCTTCCAAGACATTAAAAAATGCACCTTTCTGCTATTCCTTCCAGCCAAATCAGATAGGACCTCAACATGCATATTCCTTTGAGCTGGTGATGAGTTCTGTCCTTACGTTTTCAATTTAGCTGAATGCTAAATTCCATATATATGTCATAAACAGTAAAACAGTGCGGAATTTCAAACACAGACAGCAGATATATAAACATAACAATAATTCCTATGTTTTTATGGTTGAAGCAGATTTCATCCTTCTACTCAGTCTCTTTGTGCTGTGCTGGACATTGTACATAGAGTCTGGGGAGTGAGCAGCTCTCTCGAAGTTGATGTTCCCAGAGCCCAAACCACCCACCCACCTTGTGGCATTTGGCCCCAGAACGTGTCCTGGGATTTGGGCCCAAGGCACTGCTGTTCTCTGCCTGCTTTTGGCTGGTATTATGTCAGAGCACAAACCATGCCAAGGATAATATGGACCTGGATCAAGAAACAGGGAACCACAAGAGCCTCCATCCAGCCAGATACTTTCTAACGCTCACCTGTTGGGAAAGTGCAAACACTAGACTTTCCAAAAGGAGTTGTTTTGATGAATTTGTAGCATCATTTTAGGAAGAAAAAACCACAACAAAACAAAACCCACACCCACACCTCCTCACTTCTCTAAAAATGATCACATACAGCAGCACTAAAAAGAAACAGTATAGAAACATAGTTCAAAAAAATCTATCATTTTTCATAATTTTTCTAGTTTCATTGGCAAAGCCAGACTGGAGATTTGTCTTCCACATGACTGAGTCAAAACCCACTCTGAAAGTCTGTGCTCATAAACTGGAAATGTATTTTAGCAATGTTCTCTGTTTTTCTTTGCAAAGATTTTCAGCTTTATGTAAAGAGATAGACATTAAAAAATTACTTTCTGAAATGTCTCGATACTAATTGCCCAGCTTCTTCTACAATTCCAGTTAATTAAAGGTAAATTAAACCCAACCATGTCACCCAATTATATCCATATTGCCCATTTTATTACATGTGTCTAGGCTGACAGCATAAAGAATTGCCTTCAATAGAAGAAAAGCAAATTATTCTCTATTTAAACTACTGGGACGGCATTTTAATTCTTTAACACTTGATAAGCACTTAACAGAAGAGGACAAAATAACCTTAAAGAATCAAACCTTCTGTTTTTCAATTGACTTCAGTAACTTGAAGCTTTTTAATTAAGTACACCAGAGCAGTTTATTGCTTTAGCTGGTTCTCTGTACCTTTGAGTCTTCTAAAGTATAAACCCTTTTATGTGGTAATAACATTCCATATAGGTTTTCAAACAGCATAAAGGTATTGGTTTAGCCTATTTCTGCTTAGCTCTCTACATCTGCTAAGTAATTGCTTTTTTCTTAAATGAAATATTAGAGCACTAGAGCATGTACTTTGTGTGTATAGACACTGTGGAGAGTGTATAATAAAATCATTCATGCTGCAATAATTAAAGCTGTGTCAGCATTTTCATTATAAACTCCATTTTTCAAGTGTTTATAATTCAGCCATAAAAAAATTGTCTTGGACTCTTTCCACGGTATCCGAAGGCAAAAAAAAAAATATCCGTAAAGAAGTTTACAAGTTTTGAACACTTGTTTTGCAGGTGTAGAGCTGAAAAACAATTTTGATTTACAAATGAAGTTTGACAAGTAGCCATTGGCATTTTTAAACCCCAACAAATCCAAAACACTTGAGATTATCAGGTTCATAAAACTTTGCTTTGTGTGAGATTGTATTAATTGCTGCAAATGGGTGTTGTCATCCCTCATCAAATTTGTGATTGGTCATGAAAATACTGGTAAATGCTAACAGTAAGTAAATTTGTAGCCTACAAGATCTTAAATCTAATAATGTGAAGTGTGATTGATGTATTCTTTTATGAATGCAAGTATATGTACATTTAACTCTTTGTAAAGGTGCTAAATCAAAACCCTATGCTAAATCCAAGTGCTAGGGACATCAATGTGGGTTTTGGCAGAATTTTCTCTCTGGAGACAGCAGTTATCTGTTCTTTCACAGATCCAATACAGCATGGGCATCAGCTGTGTCTGCTTTCCCACAAAACCCTGTTAATGTGCCTTAAACCTGGTGTGAAGGGAATCGTTGCAGTGATAAATGAGTAGCTCACTTGTCATGTCACTAAATCTTTTCTCTTCGTCTGTTAAAATAACTGCCAAGTAAGGTCACTTGCATGGAGTTTCTTGTAACACGACAAATGGATGGACTGAGGAACCACAACTAATTCCATGAAATAACTAACAGGGCTTTGACTGGTATATCTCTTCCACCTCATGTATACAGTCATCAGCTTGTGGAAATTTGGCCTGTGAAGACATGGAAGCACTGATCCATGGCCCATCAACCTTTGCTGGCATACAATGTCTTTCTGGATGCATAAGGAGCCCTGACAAAGCTGTTCTTTGAAGTGCTGACCATGTGCACAGCCTTCTGAAATCTCTACTTCACCAAAGGGAAATGCAAACCATCTCTATTAAATTAAGGATAGGGGTTTTTTTTCCACTAATAAGTTTGAAAGTAGAATAACCCTTGTAACTTCTGTCCTGTCCTGTCCTATCCTTGTTAAAAATCAACATGGTACACTATATCACTTTTCAGCTGTGCATGAACCAGTGGAAGATCTGTCAGGAATGGATGGTTTTGTCTTCTGGATGGAGGAAAATGGAAATAGGCTTTGTCCTACAGAGCAAAAAGCTGACCCTACTGCTCTCATGCCCTGTTCACACTCATTGTGCATATTATTTGTCTTGGAAAGTCATAAGGCCTTCAAGTAAGTCAAGTGGCATCCCTATGGTCTTAAAATATGATTATTATTTTATTTTTTCATCTTGATAAATGTGAAATATTGAGAAGGTTGTATTTCGGCTGCTTAGGTGGTATTTTTCAATTATGATGCCCAGGATCAAGAGGTGAATGCCCCATTTTTCAGTAGGGCAGGTTGCACTAGAAAGACTTTTTAGAATGATACTGTAAGACTCTGCATGGGACAGAGATGGTATATTGTTGGTGACATACTTGTCTGTAAGTCTTGAGTCCTTATAGAGAGCCTGTTGTTCCTTTTTAAAACCTTGACGAGGACAGCAGATTTGTCAGGCGTTATATTCACTGAGTCAACTACAAAAGCCCTTTTGGAATCGGAATACATTTGGGTTTACTAATGAACTAGTTTTTAAAGAATTTTACAAAATGTGATTTAGAAAAACATGATTTTTTTCTCACATTGCCACAGCATTGAAAAGAAAATCTATGTTTTTGTGGATGCATAAGGCCTGTGATTTAAATCCAACATTACCGAAACTGTACTATATATCGGTTCTCCAGATGAAAAGGTCTATTTGCACTGTGAGAAAACCTACTGAGGTAAAAACACTTCCAGTAGAAATCACATTACTTTGTACCATGCATGTTTCTTTCATTTTCTCCAATGTAAATTCTGAGGGAACACTAATGTTATTACACAGGTATGACACACATCTGTAATATGCACCATGTGAATTTGCTGTGCAGATATTTCAAAGACTGGTTTACATTCATGGAGCTTTTAAAGTCCAACACAATCTTCTGGAAATTTAACAAACACATTTTTGACCTCAGTCCTTCCTGTGTGCAGTGTTGTTGGCCAATTTGTCCCAATTTTACAGGCTTTTAATTTCAAAGTTGTCAGAGTAACAAAATTCGTAGCTGGTGTTACTTTATAGCAGTCCAAAATAAAAATTGAGCCCTGCTGTTAATCCCAAGGAAGCCAATGAGGTAACACCTGAGTTGAATTTAATATAGTAAATCCAAAATAAGATTTAGAAAAAAACACAAAACAATTTTATTGTTTAGTCTAGTTGAATCTTTTTCTCACTCTTAAATTTAAAAGAGAAAAAAAAAAAAAAAAAAAGAATAATAACTTATTGTGATTCATGGTTTCCTTACCACAGTTTTCTGAGGTTTTACACCGGAGTATAAGCTACTGAATCAAACTCCTAGTCATTGTGCATGGGATTTGTGCATATCATGGGGTTCATATATCTTTATCACCCTTTAAAAAATAGCAGTAAAAAAAACCCCAGAAAGCCTTTCCCATTAATCATTACAAGTGAACTCACATTTTTAGAACAAGGACAGAGGCATGTTGGTCTTAAAATGCACTCCTTTGCTGTTTGTTTTAATAACACTTGCACTCCAGTGCCACATAGGAAGAAGAGAGTAACACACATCTTGCCTCTAGAAAAGCCTGATTTTCTATTTATTCCTACAATTTTACTTCCATTATTCCTGAATATTTGTATTTCCTGTCATCAACATCCAAGCTGTTCACCTCTGTTGAAGACCAACATACCAGTAATTATGAAAAAAATGAAAATATTGACAAACTGGTACTGGAATATCAGGATAATAAATGAGAATGTCAGCATTATTTCATACAAGCACTTTATGTGACCGTCCACAAATCCATATATTAAAAAAAAAATTACTAACAATCAACAAATCAACACCTTTTTACTGTGACATCAAGTTAGATAAGTGTAAAGCACAATTTTACGCTATTTTAAGACTTTCATTCTGATACAGAGCAGCAAGACACAAAATGGAATCATTGTTTGAATGCATCAGAAATTTTGAAAATAGTTTTTTTTACTTGAGGTTATTTAGGTTTAATAGACAGCAGCAAGAAATCTATCATTACATCCAGATTCCTAAAATATTGGTTTATCATTAAAACTGACCTGCTTGGTATTAAACATGATTTAAAAAGTATGTGTCAGACATTCACTACCGAAACCTAATTATCAATGGACATAAGCTTTCTAGATCAAAGGCTTAGTTCCCATGGCAGTACCTAAAATACCCTCTTAAGTAACGGCTCGCGCATCAAATCAGCATTGATACTTACTTAATGTAAGAAGAATGAAAACCAAATTCCGTTCCTTTCCACCTGAACTCACAGAAGTAACCAAGATTTAGGAAAGTAAAATTTGCAAATCGGCAATTCATTGGTATAAATAACTGGAGTGAATTTAATGTAAATAACACTAGCTATTTAAATCTAGCTATATTTTACTAG
>VXBJ01000287.1:621860-637433 GCA_013400055.1 Nycticryphes semicollaris
ATAATAATAATAATAGTAATAGCAATATAGATGAAGAGAAAATTTCTTCAGTGATTGCTTATGGAAAATATTTTAGATTTGTGGAATATATATATAATTTGAGGTTTTCCTGTAACCCGAGCTAATGTCTTGGTAATCTTTTGATGCTCATCAGTAACACATTGTTATGCCTATAAGCACTTTTTCTACATCTTTTTCAGTTTAAGACTCATTAAATCTTTAGCAGCCATGAGTAATAGTATCAAAGAAGATAATACAGGATTCATTGTGTCATACAATACCTATAGCTTCCACTATACTAGTAAATGGGAGTAAAATTAAAGCCTTCTGTAGAAAAGTTAGTTTTAGGGAGAGAAAAGACTTACTTAATATTTATGTCTTCAGTGAAATTTTGTTAGTAAACAATATAGCCAAGTTAAGTTTATTAACAAAATATTTTCAAAATTATTAGTGAATAATTAATAAATCCTTTATTATTATAGAGTACTGAAGTGTTAGGATCTGTGCTTCCATTATAATTCTTAAGCATAATTTACATTTTCCCATTGGGCTCTCATCTGAACATGGAACTAATATAGCTAAATATCTCAAATGCCTGTGCCTGAACTAAGCCTCCTGGGGTTGTATTCCTGCATTTAAACAAAAGGCCTAATGAAGACAAAGTTAGGCCTGAACATTCAGGTGAACAACTTGTGCTTTCAGATCTGGTTATCTTTTCAGATCCTGATTATTTTATTTTTTTTCACACACAAAATTAATTTTAAAAGTGGATGGTATAGTAATTCCACTAAGAATCATAGTCCTGCAACACACACTGTCAGCACTAATGAATAAGCAGTATCAGAAATTAACATTGTTGTTCAACATACTGCTACTTTCCCTTTTTTGGGTAAAGCAATGACTATCAAGTTTATGCATAATCCCAGAACTGTTATGCTCATGAGTTTTACCTGAGGTCAGGATTAGGTGCTATTATATAAAAATGCCATATTTTTTCATGTTCAAATTATTTTAGGCACTGAGGCCTACAGAAGAGGTCTTGAAGGATCCAAAACTCTATTTCAAAGTGAGGAGAAAGCATAGGACATAGTATTTCTTGTGAGTGTATATGTACATATATCAGAAGTATGGTGAAAGAGAGAAAAGAAGTGGATTAAGTGGTTATGTTGCACACACTCAAAACACACAGTCATAATAAACAAACGGGAAGAAAAAATATCACAAAAGTTGTTCTATTGCAAAAATGCAATACCGAATAGTAGATGATACTGTAACTTACATGTAAATGTATAATGTCTAAATTAAAAAAAAAAAATGTTAAAACCCAGCAGTTACACCGCATGCATGATCAAAACACATGACACTTTTTTAGTTTTCTTGAATTAACTTGACTAGCAAAAACTGGGATAAATTCTGTCAGGTGTGTTTATAGAATTAGGAACTTACCAGTTGGCAGCATCTTCATTCTTTTTTGTTCCTATCCCTAAATGCTTTACAGAGCAATAAGTTGCATTGAAAGCAAAAGCTAAAGTACCACTCCAAATTTGTTAGACTGGTGAAAAGAATTTGTTTTGATCTAAATACTGGCAAAGTACTTGATGTGAATATGACAGGGAGAATGTGCCCCATAACTCCCTCACCTCACTTGTGTTTGGTTGTACCTTAACCCATAGCTATACTGCAGTATCTAGGACCATTTTTTACATAAAAGTATTATGTATGGATTATTGCAAGCTTGTATTCAAGATATATACATTATGCAGCTGACATAGGGTAAACAGGAATTTCTTGTGAATTCACACTTGCACTTTGCAACTGTGAATGAAAGTTCACAGGACTGCTGATTACGTCTTTTAAGGCCTAAAAGCTATTTTCCCTGGGTTAAATTTAAGAGAGAGAAAATGCCTATTGGTATTTATTAGTTATGCTATTTATTAGTGATCCCATTCTTTGAAAATGGCTTTCTATTAATCACAGTCTGACCTCGTCATTAAGGGGCAGTTTTTGGAGCCAGAGAGTAACTGCGCGACTGGAATGGATGAACTGAACTGCTACAATGTTCGTGCGCTAGGGGAGGCACAATGAAATTAGATTCTCTCCCTGTAGGGGGTAGACGTTGACCGCTGTCTGATGCCAGCAACTGCAGGTCTAAATATTTCTTCTGAGATGGTCGTTTCACCTTCCTAAACTTCCAACTTCATCCCTTTTAAATTGCCGTATTTAGGAGCTTACTGTTAACAGGCTGGGTGGTTTTAAGCAGCAGAGTTAGGCTAATGGCTATCATGCACTGAGGATAACTGTAGCAGCCTAAAGCCATGGCTAATTAAAAGGACCATATATACTTGTCGGTCCAAGAGCAAAGAAAATAACTCTTCTGCAGAAGGGAAGATTACTGAAGGCATTTTATGGGCATAACTGTGCAGAGTCATTTGTTCCACTTCCAGTGTTGACAACAGCCACCAACCTGAGTAATAGTTCAGAATAAATTAAGCCTAAAGTGAGAAGTGTCATCTCATTGGATCCCCCAGAAAATAAATTCAGACATACTTTTGGTATGCATTTTTACACCGTGTCATCATCTGCTTGAGATGCTGGCAGATCCTTTTTATACTGCATGTGTATATTTCTGAGACAGAACATTTTGTATATGGAACAGAGAAATTCTTTTACATTGGCTGACATTCCACCTGAAAGTCCATCACAGTAAACTTGTTAATGTGCTTCAGGATATACAATACAGTAGTAAACAGACTCCCAATAGCAAAGTAAAATTCTGGTAGGAGGCTCAAAGAATTTGTGTGTGCTAAGATCAAATCTTGACTTCAAGTTCAAGCGCAGTTTAACAGCGAATCCAAAGTTGTAAATGCAAAGTAAAGGCAATTTTAAGGCTGCTTTAAACCAAGCATGAAAGTCTGAGGAGTCAAAGTTGAGATTCTATACATCTGGTTCTAATATGCCTCTTGCATTTTAGACAAGCGACCTTCTTTTTTTTTTGTTTCGAACTTTACTATCACTGTAGTTGATACAGTTAGTTTGTAGTTTGGCAACATTCTCAATACATTTGAATCACTGGTTTGGTAAACAAAATAAGGCAGCTTTCTTTTTCAGGATAAATTACTTTTAATTTTTCATGCCTAGCATTTCTAGTTCTTGCTTCCTCCATTCCCCTCTCCCCCTCCCCCTAAAAAAAAATTAAAAAAATTAAAAAGAGGTTTAGAGAATTTTACTTTTTATTGTTTAAAGATTTTCATTTTGCATTTTATAACAGAAATTATTAAACCCTAATTCTGCTCAGTAACCAGATATTGTACAGACACATATCTTAATAGAGAAATGGACCTGTGTTACTGATATCATTATATAGCTCAGTTTTAGATAAGAAAGCTGCTTCAGACCAGCTGCATGGTCTGAGCAATCAGACTGAAGTGGCAGGACAAGGGCACAGTGTAAAATGAAACAGGAAGAAATACACAGGGGATCTGCATGCAAACATTATTCTGCTTCATTTCTGCACCAGCCTTTAGAGGATTCCCTCAAAAGTAAACACAGTTAATTAATTCCCAAGTAAAATAAGTAAACGCAAATTTTCCACTTACTGTGTGCTGTGCTTTGTCCGTGCACTGAAGAGAAGAGACAGTTCTGCAGCGCTCACCTAGATCCAGGTTGCTTTCTAAATTAGTCATACATGTAAGCTGGAGGAAGCTCATTGACTTTTTAACTGTGCAAAGAGCAACCCATCTCACTGCTGCTAGACAACCCTTCAGGACACTGTGCTGAACTTCAGCACAAGAGCACAGCATCTATTACGCTTGAGGCTCTACCATTTCACCTACACCTGGGTGGATCTATCAAGCTTCATCTCTATTAGGGCGGTTTGAGTATGTGGTTTTAGGGAAAAAAAATAAAAAGAGAGAGGGGGAGAGAGGGAGAGCGAGAGAAAAAAGGGTTTGCCGTTGTCACACTTGTTTCCTATTAAAGAGCCTTACGGTGGATTGAGTAATTGTGTACGAAGGTAGTCTGGCTGGCAGATGTGTGCAGCCCCAGTGGAGCAGTAGATTCAAGGCAGATGGGTTGTACCAGGGCGCAAACAACACTGGAAAAAGAGAGGCGTGATTAAAACAGCAGGCCGCCGTTTTACAGTGCTAGAAGTGGGGATAGCATGAAAGCTCCCAGGAACTAAAGCTCCCCAAAATGGGAACTGTACAGACACAATCAAACTGCAATAAAACAAACCTGATAGAGTGCAGTGGATGATCAAATTGACCGAGTTATGCAATACTGAAACCATCATGATTATTAATGAGCCTCTCTCCCCTCCTCCTCCTCCTTCCAGGCACTAACATTGGAAATTCTCAGTTGCAAAGAGCATGAGCATGGATTTATTCAAAACAGAATCCTGGGCTACCGTACGGTCTGAGGCATCCTTTGGAAATGGATTAGAGTTGCTTTGAGGGTTTTACATTGTCTGTCAGGTCTGGTTCAGTTTAAAAGAAAAAGAGAAGCCGAGCGGTGGGAGTGAATCTGCCGTTAGCAGTTATTTCTGAGAACACTTGAAGCAGATTATCAGAGAAGTGAACAAGGAATCCTTATTATAAACTTCTGTCTGACATGCACAGGGCCAAAATCAGCCCCAGTATAACCACACCAGTATAAGTCAGGGATGATTTTGTCATGCTGCCTCACCCAGGTTATTGAAACTCAGCTACAGCAGATGGTTGGAGAATCCCTGTTATCACAACAATGGTTTGTAATAGTACCCGTTAAACTCCTACACAGACAGCAGAGAAGGGCTACTTGTATAGTACTGAAATGGTCTCGAGTGTAGAGCTCCCATGTGTAAGCTCATATGTGCACCGGCTGTCGACTTTGAGGTTTAAGCAGAACTTGAATAATGCTTACCCACCTTTTGCCGGACTTCTATTCAGAAATGATGAGTCTAATGCAATTCCCTCAGTGGATCTCTACAGCAGTTTTTTCCACTAACAGTGAAAGACACCACAGCGCAGATGCCTGTGTCTGAGCTGTTCGCCCTGAGACACCCTTGTGGTCAATGGTAAGAAACAGAAGAAACAGACACTGCTGGAAGGCAGCTAGTCTGAGCCTATGCAGGTATCTAAAAGCGGTCAAAAGAATCACATACGGTTCCTATTGATTATCATGGCATTTTAGATTCGAGTTAGCTAAGTTAAGTCCCCAACTCTGCACGTCTGATCATCAGCCAGTTTAAATTAGCATTGATCAGTAGAGTTATGATGTTTTATAAGAACTAAGATTATGGTTGTGCAGCCCAAAACAATACTACTATAGTATTCTGGGATACCACTGTAGTATACTATAGTACTTATTTATTGTGTATAGGGAATGTTGGACCTTAATATCTACCAGCTGTTTTATCAGGCCCTTTAGACAAGAATGGTTTATATACAAAATCCTATGGATATTCCCCATGTAAGCTCTTGTTATTAATTTTTCAATAAGACCCATTCATATCCAGGTAACTGAAACAGCAAAGGAAACATAAAAAATGGGCAAATCTTTTTCTTTTCATAGCAAAGTTCCTTTTTTTCCCCCCATGTTCTAGAACTGCTTTTGCACAACGGGAGTTTCACAAGAATGTATTATTCATTGCTCCCCCAGTTTAAGAAGCTAGATTGTTCACATGCTTCTCTCTCGACAAAGTTTCTTTGCCACACGGTAGAAATGAAGCAAGAGTTAGAGATTAATGAGCCTTAAAATTTGTACACAGGAGTTGCCTATACCTAAAGTTAGAAGACATCTAAATTTAAAGTTCATCAAAAGTCTTAAATTCTGAGTCTGGCAGTAGCAGAATGTCTCAGACTTCACAGCACTACACTGCTTTTTGTCCTTTTCATGTCTAGATTTTTGAGATCCTTGGAAAGCGAGGGGTGACCTTCAGTATAGAGGTATTTTGTCAAACTGCTGAGGAAGTAGCCTTGTACAAAGTGGGCCTCAAATTTTCCAGGTCAATCAAGTGGATTCTAATAGACAATCCTACTGTCCAGCTAATAACAACTGGTTTGCTAGAATTAGATGTTTCGATGCCTGCAGTTTTTCATGAGATAGGAAAGGGTTCCCTGGCTCAGTTTTAACATGGGAGAGCTACACTGTTTAGCCTGGTAGCTGAAACATTCACCTGAGGCAACAGAGATGGAAAATGTCTCTTTTCCTATTTACTACAGACTATTTATTCAACATCAGTTTAATGAAAAATACACAAACAGGCTTTGTGAGAGGCAAAGCTGGATTTGATCCCTTCAGGAAGAGAGAGGACAGACCAAAGATCAGGATATTTATATTCCAAAAGAGGGTTTCAATAAAAATATTTTAGAGTGAAAGGAAGCTCTGTTACAGGCATCATTTCTGCCCTTTGCCTGCCTTCTCTGACCTTCTGAAACGAAGTCAGTAGACATACACTTTCAGGGGAAGAATCTAAATGAAAGAAGATGCGTAATCTGACATATAAATGAGGCACCTCAAATACACAGAAGGAGGCATTCAACAATGAGCTCTTCTCTCATTTCCTGTGGCATCTCACTTAGCACGTTGGGTGCTGAGGGTGATGTTCTCTGTTCGTTGTGTGCTGTGGAAATGGTCAGGGTGTGTGCAAAAAAGACTGACTTTAGGCCAAAGAGAGGTAAAGTCACCCAAGGGTCCCTCAACAGACAGTAAAGTCTGCAAATGCCAGCAGCCTGTGGACAACAGACTGGAGAGAATAATGTTATTTAGCTCTGTTAATATCTGTGCTCTCAGTTACCTCCACATCCAAAATTATATAGGTTTCATTTTCTGTACTAATTCTTTGCCAAGGTGACTGACCTGTGTAAACTACAGGTAAAAACTACCACAGTCTGTGCCTTCTCTGTGCTTCTCATCCAAATACTGGATTCACTGGTAGACGGCACTCTGATGATACCTACTGAAGATGTTGACATATCTTGAGTCTTTCGTACCTATTTATACAGAAAGTACTGCATCTATTATCGAGCAACTGCTATGGAATTCTGGCTCGTGCTTTAAATTTTTAAATAAGAATTTTTTTTCGGGGAAATCTGTCTTTTGCCATATAGTTCCTGGCATGTAGTTTTATTTGGCTTCTGAGAAAAGAAACTTCTAGAATGGTGGGGCTGATTCTCCTCCCATTTACACCCCTACAATTTACTGACTTCAGGATAAGTCTCTTCCTGATATCTCCAAGAGTGTTAAGATGGCTCTGTTGTCTATGAAACTGTTACATGACCACCCACTATTAAACAGATGTTCCCTGGCTCAAAATGTAAATAGAGTCTGGAGCATGAAGCTGGCTGTGATTTATTTAGGTATCTGTGACCTTGTATGGAAATACTCTCACTTTCTTCTTTTTGGCAAAAAATCCCTTTCATTTTTAGTAAAAGAAAGCTCCTGGGCTATAAAAGGGCTTTTCCTTCACATATAATTATATTGAGATTTACCTGAGTTACGGAGTGTAAAAAATGCCTTCTTCAGGAAAATAAAGGCAGAATAAAATAATATGACCCAAAATTTTTAGAAACTGGGTCCCTTAGTGAAAAGATTCAGGTAACAGCCTGCACCTCAACAAACTAAATGATTACAGTGTATTGTTCAGAAAACTCATGATATTTAGTCAATATTTCCCATAGAATGTCTCTGATTTCTCTCTAAAAAATCTCAAGAAATTGCAGTGATGATACCATTGGACTACTGGCATTGCAAAAGGGACAGATGCTCTGGCAGCAGACTGGTGGCAGAATTGTGGCAGTAAGGCAACAGGAGACAAGGTGGCAACTGGAAGATGCTGAGACAGTTGGATGTAGAATGATGGACCTCACCTGAAGCAGTTGTCAACCTAGGGATCTCATTGACATTGCCTCTCTTTTTGTTAGGGATGGGTAGAAAAGCTAAAAGAAACTACACAAACCTTAAGGGCGTGGTACCAACCTTCCAAACTTAGTGGTCACTCCCTGAAAGCAGTGTTGGAGATGCTTACATGATTAGCTCTGTGCAAATTACTCTATGTATGCATTAGATCACACTCTGTCTAGCCGTACCAGAATTGCAAGTTACACACTGAATGGGTACACTTATGTACAGCAAACCTGTGTGTCTTACCAAGGGATGAGTTCATGGGGAGAAGGATGCAGAAAGTTGTAAGGGAGGAAAAACAGGATGTTGGGGAGCAGCCTGCTGCATTGCCAGAACAACTCGTCCCACCCCCTGCCTGTTCCCAAGCTGCCTTTGATGCAATAACCTTCCCTGAGGATCCTATACAGCCCACACACTATTACAATCTGAGCACCTCTGACTTGGGCCAGGAGAATTAATCTGCCTTCAAATTGGTTTCTGAGTCTGCAGAATGAGTTGGATGCAACTGGAAGGGGGAAGACAATACCCATAATCTTGTCTGCCCTTCACTGCTGTAGGAAGAGTTCAGGGCCAGGGCTGGGCCTTGGGGAGGGCAGTCTTACCTTCTGTTAATTACCTAGGTTTCCCAAGATAGTGTTCTAGAGGGTCTCCCCCCAGATAAAACTTTTAATTGAATTCCCTTTATGCAAATTTATGGCTTTTAAATGAGGGATCCCTTCATACTCTGAATGCCCAGACAGGGCAATTTGTTTTCCCAGGTTTCTGGGTGAGGGCTTGAATTGGTGTCATATAAGAATTTTAGCAAGAATCCCTAGAAATCAAACCCAGGCAATCTCTACTGTGAGACTGTTCCTGGAAAAATGCTAACAATTTTGAAGTTAGATAAATAGTGTAGAAGTAAATTGTACTAGAACTCAAGATTCTTTTTGTGGCTACAAAATGTGAATATTCATCAACACTGCATTGAGTGTAGCAGGGATTGTATAGCCCTAACTTAAACGTGACAGGAGGTGGTGGAGAGAAGATGCACAGGCACAACCACATTGCATGTTCTGGGACCATGCCTACACCAGCAAGTGATAATTGGGATTGTCACCTCTAAAAGCAGTTACTTCAGACATGACTGAACTTCAAATGTAGAGATCGCTGGGGTCAGAGGTCTAGGACATGCTAGAGGAAAACCAGATGGTTTAAACGGTCTGTGAGCTAATAGAACAAAACTAACCAGTTGGTGTAAACGGGTTTGAAACTAGCCAGATGAGTTGGGAATTACTAAATGTGCAGCAGGGAGAACGGAGGAGGGAGGGGGGTTGTTAATTAAAAACTTCTTGCCCTCTTAGGACAACAGTTTGCCTGTGAGAGGAAACAGACTAGGTTCTGCGGCTACGATTTCACCCAAATCTTGGCCAATCTGATAGTCTGGCAGTGCTGAAACCAGGAGATACTGTAGCTCCTTATGTTCTGAATGGGGTGGGAGGAAGGAGCTGTGGGCTGGTGGCAGTGGGGCTTCCCTTTTGGTGGTGGGGAGCTGCAACATTGGCTCACAGCAGCTCACAAAGCCTTAACCTAAATTTTAGTCATTTCTTACTGCTACAAAAGGTGTGTTAAATTGAGTAGAGCTTTCTCAAACATTGTGCGAATAGTACCCAAAAGAGTGGCTTATCATTATTCCATAAGAAGCTTTTCTATCAGCTGGACAACCACAGCAGTTGTGGAATTGGGTCCATTTCTGTGTTAATGCCTTTAAACACTTAATGACAAAAGCATTTGTGAATTAAACTCCTTGACAACAGAATGTGAAAAAATTGCAGTACACTTACAGATTACAGGACTTTCTAAAGTGTCCTACTTCATTGCTGTGCCCACTTGAAACAACTGATTTTGTTTTGTAGAGAATTTATGGGTGCACACTGCTATTTTTTTCAGCTATATTAAAGAGAGAAGGAAAGAATGTTAACAGGGAGAACATGTTCATAAGTTTTTACTACTGTCTCCTAGTGGAGGTGCTTAGGGAATTACATCATGGTGAGTCGTTCCAGCAAGAGCATAGACATGTCTTTCTGGTTGTTTTTTCAGCAATTACCAGCAGTTACCGGTAGGTAATAAATATTTCTGTAGTGACTTATTACTGTGCTTCTTAGCAGTGCTGATAAACTTGGGTTGCTGTGCTCTTGTGACAAACCAATTGCATCAAGAAACCAAAACCTCAGATTTAAGAGTGAAAAAGTATAAAAAGCAGGTTAGTATGTTTTAGGAGTCATGTATCTTATCCTCCACCCTCTTTCTCCTTCAATAGCCCCCATTAAATCTATTTCTTTTTTGTGAAAGTTTCAGAAATCCAGACTAAATGAATTCATCTAGAATGTATAGAGCGGCAGAGCCTTTCTTCTCAGTCCAGACTTGCACATACCACCCTCTACCTTCACCACAAAGCTGCTGAAATCCTCTAAATAATTCTGCAGACAGAAAGGTTTCAGAATACGCCCTCAGCCTTGCCCCTGTATTTTTTCTGATATGATTCCCCAACTGGAGAAGCAGTGAAAGTTTGCGTTTTTTTGGGGGTGATCTTGGGTATCTTGCTTTATGCTATTTCTCACCCTCTGTCAAAAGGCAATGATACTGCCCCCCGGAAAGGTGGCTTGAGATTTATGGATGGCAAATGCAGAACAGGCGGTAGTTTTTATTATATTACAAGGTGGGACTTCCACAAGCTTAGTTACATGTCATAAAATGCATACTTCAGTAGGGGTTTATGTATATTTCTGTAATTTTTACAGGACAGAAAGCTGCAAAGGGAGAGAGAATTCAATGACCATTTTCTCACTATTTTAAATTAACATAGCTCTGCTGAACTATACCAGGCTTTGGGAGCTAAGAATTAGGATTTCCTCAGTTTTACTACATATAGGAATTCTCTTTCTCTTTGAAGATATGCTTCTTTGATGTCATCAGGGGAAAATTCTTTAAGTCCTTTAAGTGATGATATTGATATTTCTATAAATAAAAATCTTAATGTAGCATTCTTCCTTCAGCCTACTTTACAAATTTTGCATATGTGAAGCTGCTGAAGTTTGTGAAACAAAACTTTGATTATGACCATTTGGCCTATTTACATGTAACTGTTAAGGAAGACAAAACTAAAGCAAATCTTGAGGCCTTTTCACACAGGAAATTTCAAGCGGAAGTGGAAGCTGTTTCTCATTGTTCAAATTCTCATTCTACAATAATTTCACATTTCAGAGTGGCATGTTACATGTGTCATTTTATTTATGTCGTGGAACCCTACAAGGAAATGCAACCTATTCAGTAAGTCCAGATTTTGCAATGACCACAACTTAAAAGCACAGGAAGTTCAGTTTCTTTAACATAACATTTCCTCTCTCTCTCCATTCATAATTTAGTGGCCTATTACTGTCTGGGTTCCCATAGAGGTTTCTCATTTTGACCCCTTTCTACTTGCAGTTTCTGTCAAATTATCCTCTGTTTTCCTACTGGCCAATTCTCCTTTAACATCTCCCCACTCTGGCCTCCACATTCTGACTTTGCCCTGGTTGAGGTAGTGAAGAAAATAAATGCTTTCCTGTTTAGAATTGCCAAATCTTATTTTGGAACCAAAATGAATAACTTGAGGTTTGGATCTTATTCCAAATTTAATTCAGTCTCCAAGAGGTATTGGTGGTTTGATTGAATGGGCTCAGTTTCATCACATCTCTGCTCAGATCTCATCACAGCTTCCTGACCTGGATCTCTCCATCGGCCTTTTCTTTACTTGTCTAACCATGCAATCTCTGGGCTACGGTCATTTTTATTGCTAAATGACACCATTCAGGCTTTTTATACAAGTTCCTTTTCCTACTCATTTATTCACTTCCTCCTTTTCCCTTTCCTTATGTCCCATTTAGTTTCTGTTCTGCTCTGTTTTATGCTTCCATTTTTCCTTGTTCCTACTCTATTTTTAAGTTTTAAACTTAAAATTAAAACTTCTTACTCACTGATATCTTGCTTTCTCTTCCTCTGGCTTCCTTTCTTCCAACCTAGATGATTCTATTATTCTATGCTCAGTACTTGTCAAGACTGTTGGCAGGATGTTTTGAAGATTCAGTAAGTCATGCAACAATAACATTTCCAGGAGATTACCCGATATTATAAAATCTCACATGATCAGCCATAACTTTTTACTGCTCTGCAGCTATGGCTTTCCATATGTGGATTCACACAAGCTGCCTTAATGGCCTCAAAAATACAGTAAAAAGATATCTCCAATATAAAGGCACAGTACAGAAAATATCTCCAATATATCACTAGAGATTGAGAAAAAAATCACTGAAGAATATTTCCAAATGTCATTAAATTCTTAACTTCAGGCTCAGTTCCTAACCCTCATGATAATGACAATTTGTTGCAAGCTAGGGTGTGTGTATTCTGTTTGGAGTTCATAAATTCTTATATTTCTTCAGGCCCTGTCCCCTTTAGTACAAGATTCATTGCAGCTAGATAGATGAAATACTAAAATCATATAAAGAGGTCAAGGCTAAACTCATGTTAAGTGGCCATTTGAAGAAAAACATACACACAGGCAGGGTAAGAACTGAAATGCCTAATATGATTTACTTTCAATAAACGCATAAGGAGTCAGAAAAAACCCACCTGAAATGGGAAGAAAAAGAAAAAAAAAAAGAAAAAATAATACATTTATGCAGTGCCTAATTATTATATGTGGAATGTTGAAGTCTTTAGCATGACATGTGGAAGAATTAAAATAGTAAGACTAGATTCAAAAATCACTGCTAGGATGATTAAAGGTTTTTTTTAAATTTTTCTTTGTTTTATTTTGTTTAGTTTCTTTTTACAGCATTCCTTGTCCATCCTTTTCCCCCCAGTATTCCCTAAAATTAGTTCCTCATAGCCAATCTGCTCTGCAGTACACACCACCTCAGGAGTGACAGGTTCTCAGGCGCTAAGTACGGCTACTGTACATTTATGCAGATGTTGCAAAATTTATTTTTGTTTCAGGTTTTGAAGGATAACAGTTCAATCAAAGAGGTAGGTAATGTAAGAAAATAATTCTTAGATTTTTCTGAGGCCACTATGTTAAATGAATGAAGGAAGTAATTTAAAAAAAAAACATAAAAACATCCTTTTTTTTGGTGCACCCAAACTTTTGCTATACTTTTTTATTTGTCTTAGGTTGATGATTTGGTACAACTAATGTTTAATGATAAATTTAGGGTCAGGATTTTTTTCCTGAAAGAAGTCTACAACTTTCTTACTTCACCCCTCCCCCCCCTTTCTCTTTTCTTTTCACTTTTCAATTTTTTCCTTTTTATTTTTTTTCCATTTATATTTTTTCTTTCTTATCTTTTATTTTTTAAAGAAAAATTAAAATTAAATCTAAACATGATAAAAAAATCAGTTGCCAAAATTCAGAATATTTATGAGGGAAATAAGTCTATTTTACACACAATTAAAATCATTGCATCTCCGTGCAGATTTTTATTTTCCTCTCTACAGCTTTTCCACACAGGTTCTGCCATAAGTCATTATACTGAATGGTAATTCATTTCCTTATTAGTATAAGCAAATTCACGTTTAGCATTTCAGAAAAGCATGTGCCTTTCCACACAGGTATAGATGTCATTGTTGTCTTGATTTACCTACATTTGCCTTTTTTACTATCCTTGCTCACCCTTGCTGTTTTTTCCTATAGTTTTCTTAATTTAGTTGACACCTTCGGTGCAGCAGAGGATGACGTATTTGAAGCTCAAGAACATCAGAGACTTCATAACCCCCAGACTCCTCTCTGTTTTTTCCCAATAGTCCTTTATATTCCATCTGCTTTCTCAATTACTTCTAAGCAAAATTCAAGCAACTTCACGCTTTTTTCCTGAATGAGGTAGCAGTTAATTTGGCAATATATGTATAGCTGAGAGGGATGTACCCCCTTTTTCATTACTTTGCACTTCTAAACACTGAATTTCATCACACAGAGTTTACATCAATATCTAGTTATACATTTAGTTACAACCTTTTGCACGGCCACCATGGTCAACCCACCATCTTCATCCCTTCCTTTCCTACTACCCCACCAAAGCCAGGACATTTATGACAAACAGGACTCACCAGGCACATTAAGCCATACTTCTTTCTTTGAAAGTTCTTCACAGGAGAAGCTTGGTTTTCAGAAGTTCTGGAACAAACAAAATATAAATTTCTGGGGGCTATATTATACTTATTTTTTGTAGAAGTACTTCCGATACCTACATCTATCACAAAACAGAGAATGATTCCACAGAAATATGAAAATAAAATGCAGAAAACAGTGAGCTAATTATTCAGCTAGAGCCTGTCTCAAAGGCTGTTTGGCTGTTTTAGACTCACCTGCTAAATCTAAGCAAGATGTCAAAATTTCCTCTACAGAAAGAAGAAAAGAGATGGGCTATGAAGTGATGCTCCTCTCGCATCCAGAACACCTGTTTTAAGAGGGATTAATTAATCCTTTGAGATGTTTAGTGATTTTTTTTTTTACTATAGGAGGGGCTAGAAGAAAAGTCTTTTTGGATGTGTCAGCCTTGGAAGTCAACATATTCTTCTCCCTCTTTCACAATTCCTCCTCTAGAATTCCTGCTCCTCCCAGAGCACTACCTTGTTACTTCCATGGTCTCTACTTTAGGCAAAATTCACTCTGTAATTTAAATTGTAATAACCCATCTCTGAACTATATGGATATAAATACATAGCTCAATTACTTGCTTTCCTGTTTTGGGGTATAAATGCATGTGCATTCTTTTCTTGCAAGCAGATTGTGAAACTATCCAAAATGTGACACCATCCTGATGACTGCATCAGCACCAACACAGTCAGTATTCTGTTTGAAGGGATCTGTCTCATAGTTTAATGGGACAAAAATGTTTAAATATATAAAAGTAAATGCTACATTTATGTATTCTAGAGTATCCGGTGCTTTTTTCCCCTTTCTCCTGCTCCCTCAGAAGCTCTCATGTACATATTACATAGTGTCCAAACAAATTGGAACCTCCTGCTTTAGCTAGCGTCTTGGCAAATTTCTCTCTTCCTGGAGCTCATTCAGGATTTTCCTGGCTTTGTCTGTAGCAGAATGGCATCCAGACAAACCTCTACCTCCCAAGCCAGCCTTCTGACATATCTTCAAAAGCAAAGGCAGCATTTGGGAAACTCTGACTAGGCATAAATGTGTAAAGCGAAGGCATACACCTTTCTCCAGTGGGATTGATTTAAAGCTTAATGTACTCAGAGGAAAGATCCTCACAGATATCAGGGGCTTTGCATTAGACCTATTATTGGCATCCCTTTCAGAATACAGATCCAGGAATGTGGAGTTAATTCTAAAATAATGCCATGATTCTTATGGCAAATTTATACAATTTATATTTTCTAAAAAAGAAAAGGAAAAAGAAAAAATAATAGAATCATTTAATGACGGTTTGCTTTGAAGTTGGATGAGGCTGGACAAGGGCCAAGAACTACCAAATGGAAGACAGAGAAATAATGTATTTTGCTGAACGAGAGAGTAGCTCTGATCAGTAATCCAGATATCTCCCCAATTGCTTAAGATCCAGTCTTGATAAAACAAGGTTGCTTCTGCTGAGCTCTGATGTGGTTTCAGATGGAAGTTAAAGAACTCAGTACCTTTTTTTTTTTTTTTTTTTTTTTTTT